>WNWK01001146.1:7500-50000 GCA_009830355.1 Cherax destructor | reverse complement strand
GGCCACAGGTACTGTGAGGCCCCTGGGCCACAGGTACTGTGAGGTCCATGGGCCACAGGTACTGTGAGGTCCCTGGGCCACAGGTACTGTGAGGTCCCTGGGCCACAGGTACTGTGAGGTCCCTGGGCCACAGGTACTGTGAGGTCCCTGGGCCACAGGTACTGTGAGGTCCCTGGGCCACAGGTACTGGGACCTCACAGTACCTGTGGCCCAGGAGGTCCCTGGGGTGCAGCCCCTGGAGGCCCTCCAGCTGACGGAGGACCCTGGAGGCCCTCCAGCTGACGAAGGACCCTGGAGGCCCTCCAGCTGACGGAGGACCCTGGAGGCCCTCCAGCTGACGGAGGACCCTGGAGGCCCTCCAGCTGACGAAGGACCCTGGGCTTCACCAAGCCCTGCTGCCTGCCTCTGCTCCACCTCACCTGTCAGCACTATATAAGCCTCATCTCCACGAATATGCTGCATATATAAAATGGTTATAATTAGAACCTTAATTTTTAAAGGGGGTGGAGGAGTAAGCCAGCGGAAGGCCTCGGTCAGATGACTAAAACCTCCAGCTGCGGGTCATCATATGACTAAAACCCGCGTCAGGAAACACTTGTCCTATTTCCTGACGAAGCTACCTAACCTAACCTAATATGCTGCACGTTTGTCAAGATTGATGTACTAAACACGTCAAGGTTGAGGGACTGATTACCTCAAACCTCCTCCTCATCTTTCATCATTTCTCTTCACTGGACTGAAGAAACCGCTGGCTCGTGAAACATTTCCAGAATGAAGATTCCCATATGTTGCACCAGTGTCTCATTTATTAACCTGCCGGTTTTCTAAGGCTGTTTGGAAGACTAGCTAGCAGGCAGGAAGGCTGTTTGGAAGACTAGTTAGTAGGCAGGAAGGCTGTTTGGAAGACTAGCTAGCAGGCAGGAAGGCTGTTTGGAAGACTAGTTAGTAGGCAGGAAGGCTGTTTGGAAGACTAGCTAGCAGGCAGGAAGGCTGTTTGGAAGACTAGTTAGTAGGCAGGAAGGCTGTTTGGAAGGCTAGCTAGCAGGCAAAAAGGCTGTTTGGAAGACTAGTTAGTAGGCAGGAAGGCTGTTTGGAAGACTAGTTAGTAGGCAGGAAGGCTGTTTGGAAGGCTAGCTAGCAGGCAGGAAGGCTGTTTGGAAGGCTAGCTAGCAGGCAGGAAGGCTGTTTGGAAGACTAGTTATTAGGCAGGAAGGCTGTTTGGAAGACTAGCTAGCAGGCAGGAAGGCTGTTTGGAAGACTAGTTAGTAGGCAGGAAGGCTGTTTGGAAGACTAGCTAGTAGGCAGGAAGGCTGTTTGGAAGACTAGCTAGCAGGCAGGAAGGCTGTTTGGAAGACTAGCTAGCAGGCAGGAAGGCTGTTTGGAAGACTAGTTAGTAGGCAGGAAGGCTGTTTGGAAGACTAGTTAGTAGGCAGGAAGGCTGTTTGGAAGGCTAGCTAGCAGGCAGGAAGGCTGTTTGGAAGGCTAGCTTAGCAGGCAGGAAGGCTGTTTGGAAGACTAGTTAGTAGGCAGGAAGGCTGTTTGGAAGGCTAGTAGCAGGCAGGAAGGCTGTTTGGAAGACTAGCTAGCAGGCAGGAAGGCTGTTTGGAAGACTAGTTAGTAGGCAGGAAGGCTGTTTGGAAGACTAGTTAGTAGGCAGGAAGGCTGTTTGGAAGGCTAGCTAGCAGGCAGGAAGGCTGTTTGGAAGGCTAGCTAGCAGGCAGGAAGGCTGTTTGGAAGACTAGTTAGTAGGCAGGAAGGCTGTTTGGAAGACTAGTTAGTAGGCAGGAAGGCTGTTTGGAAGACTAGTTAGTAGGCAGGAAGGCTGTTTGGAAGACTAGTTAGTAGGCAGGAAGGCTGTTTGGAAGGCTAGCTAGTAGGCAGGAAGGCTGTTTGGAAGACTAGCTAGTAGGCAGGAAGGCTGTTTGGAAGACTAGTTGGTAGGCAGGAAGGCTGTTTGGAAGACTAGCTAGCAGGCAGGAAGGCTGTTTGGAAGGCTAGCTAGCAGATATGAAGGCAGTGTTTGGGAGCCTAGCTAGCAGATAGGAAGGCAGTGTTTGAAAACCTAGCTAATAGGTAGGAAGGCAGTGTTTGGGAGCCTAGCTAGCAGATATGAAGGCAGTGTTTGGAAGCCTAGCTAGCAGATATGAAGGCAGTGTTTGGAAGCCTAGATAGCAGATAGAAGGCAGTGTTTGGAAGCCTAGCTAGCAGGTAGAAGGCAGTGTTTGGAAGCCTAGCTAGCAGATATGAAGGCAGTGTTTGGAAGCCTAGCTAGCAGGCATGGAAGGCAGTGTTTGGAAGACAGTTAGTAGGCAGATGAAGGAGTGTTTGGAAGCTAGCTAGCTAGCATGGAAGGCTGTTTGGAAGCTAGTCTAGTGTATGAAGGCAGTGTTTGGAAGACTAGTTAGAGATATGAAAGGTGTTTGGAAGCCTAGCTAGAGATAGAAGGCAGTGTTTGGAAGCCTAGCTAGCAGCAGAAGGCTGTTTGGAAGACTAGCTGAGATATGAAGGCTGTTTGGAAGCTAGCTAGCAGAGATAGGCTGTTTGGAAGCTAGATAGCAGATATGAAGGCAGTGTTTGGAAGCCTAGCTAGCAGATAGGAAGGCAGTGTTTGAAAACCTAGCATAGCAGTAGAAGGCAGTGTTTGGGAGCCTAGCTAGCAGATATGAAGGCAGTGTTTGGAAGCCTAGCTAGCAGATATGAAGGCAGTGTTTGGAAGCCTAGATAGCAGATATGAAGGCAGTGTTTGGAAGCCTAGCTAGCAGATATGAAGGCAGTGTTTGGAAGCCTAGCTAGCAGATATGAAGGCAGTTTTTGGAAGCCTAGCATCAGCACGTGGTTGCTGGCTCAACACAGGTGCTGTCAGCAACAGTTAGTCAGGCAACAGCCACCGTGGAGGGAGGATGTGCTCGCTCGCTCCTCTCACTCTATCACTCTTGCTTCCTATTGCACAACTTTATTGTCGTCTAGTGCAAGTTCTACAGCAGATCTAAGTGTATATTAAAGGTGTTTGTGCCTCTTTGAGTGGTGAGTAAGACAGAAAAAGTTTGTTGGGGGGGGGGCCTTGATGCTCAGAGGGCTCTTGATTCAAGGAATTAAGAGCTACTGAACCCTGACCATATCCTTCAGGCATCCTCCAGGACTGAAGAAGCCTGCTGTGTGTGTGGGCGAAACGTTTTGTTGATGTGTATATGGTTTGCAACATCGTGCAATGACTAGGTCATATGTGCAATTTCAGATATAGTAACTCATTAATACAGTTAACATACATTATCATATATAACATATGTATACATTACCTAGGTAATGTACACATATGTTGCTATGTATGATCATTTATGTTAACTTTATTTACTTGCCTAAGTGTTGCACATATGACCTAGTCATTCCTTTGTTGCATGATGTTGCAAAGCAACTATTAACACTGACATATACACACATGTGAAGCTACATATATGGCACATATACGATGTGAAGATGTTAGGGAGTAATTGTTGGTGGTAATGTAAGTGGGAGGGATGGACCCCGGGGAAGCTGGGGTTCTGGGGGAGGAGCTAAGATAAGCTTCCCCTCTGGGGAGGAGCTAAGATAAGCTTCCCCTCTGGGGAGGAGCTAGGATAAGCTTCCCCTCTGGGGAGGAGCTAGGATAAGCTCTGGGGCAGGGGGAATGTTATCCTTCCCCAGGAGTGCAGTCTGCCGAGGTTTGATCCCAAGTTATTTCACTTGCATATGGACTCACTTGGGCGTGATAAATCCTCAACTCCCTTCCCCTTCCTTCTTTGTCTCTCTTCTCTCCTTCCTCTCCCCTTCCTCTCTTCCTCCTCCCCTTCCTCTTCCCACAGCCGTGTAAACAGGCTGTAATGTCTACAGTATTGAGATGCTAACCTTACCAAGCCTCGTCAAATGTCACCATATTTATCAGCAAGAATTGTGTTCTCTCTCTACGTAATGGATAGTGGTGGTGATGGTGACATTGAACGGAATGTGGTGGTAATAATTGTGGTAGTGATGGTGGTAGTGGCAGGATTGATTGTGACACTGGTAGTATTAGTGATGGTGATTGTTGTGGTCGTGGTAATAGTGATGATGGTAGTGGTATTAGTCGTGGTACATTTATAAATACTATTATTAATTATAATTAAGAAAAACAATAATAATAACAATAGTAGAAGTGGTAAAAATAATAATAATAATAACAACAATGGTAATAATAGCAATAATAATACAAATATCAACAACAATAGTAATAATAATAATAGTCATGATGATGGTGAAGGGTAATAGTTTTTGGTAGTAGTAAGACTGTGAGTGCTGACAAGACTGAGTGCTGACAAGACTGTGAGTGCTGACAAGACTGTGAGTGCTGACAAGACTGTGAGTGCTGACAAGACTGTGAGTGCTGACAAGACTGTGGAGTGCTGACAAGACTGTGAGTGCTGACAAGACTGTGAGTGCTGACAAGACTGTGAGTGCTGACAAGACTGTGAGTGCTGACAAGACTGGTGAGAGTGCTGACAAGACTGTGAGTGCTGACAAGACTGTGAGTGCTGACAAGACTGTGAGTGCTGACAAGACTGTGAGTGCTGACAAGACTGTGAGTGCTGACAAGACTGTGAGTGCTGACAAGACTGTGAGTGCTGACAAGACTGTGAGTGCTGACAAGACTGTGAGTGCTGACAAGACTGTGAGTGCTGACAAGACTGTGAGTGCTGACAAGACTGTGAGTGCTGACAAGACTGTGAGTGCTGACAAGACTGTGAGTGCTGACAAGACTGCTGCAAGATGTGGCTGACAAGACTGTGAGTGCTGACAAGACTGTGAGTGCTGACAAGACTGTGAGTGCTGACAAGACTGTGAGTGCTGACAAGACTGTGAGTGCTGACAAGACTAGTGCTGAGAGTGCTGACAAGACTGTGAGTGCTGACAAGACTGAGTGCTGACAAGACTGTGAGTGCTGACAAGACTGTGAGTGCTGACAAGACTGTGAGTGCTGACAAGACTGTGAGTGCTGACAAGACTGTGAGTGCTGACAAGACTGTGAGTGCTGACAAGACTGTGAGTGCTGACAAGACTGTGAGTGCTGACAAGACTGTGAGTGCTGACAAGACTGTGAGTGCTGACAAGACTGTGAGTGCTGACAAGACTGTGAGTGCTGACAAGACTGAGTGCTGACAAGACTGTGAGTGCTGACAAGACTGTGAGTGCTGACAAGACTGTGAGTGCTGACAAGACTGTGAGTGCTGACAAGACTGTGAGTGCTGACAAGACTGTGAGTGCTGACAAGACTGTGAGTGCTGACAAGACTGTGAGTGCTGACAAGACTGTGAGTGCTGACAAGACTGTGAGTGCTGACAAGACTGTGAGTGCTGACAAGACTGTGAGTGCTGACAAGACTGTGAGTGCTGACAAGACTGTGAGTGCTGACAAGACTGTGAGTGCTGACAAGACTGTGAGTGCTGACAAGACTGTGAGTGCTGACAAGACTGTGAGTGCTGACAAGACTGTGAGTGCTGACAAGACTGTGAGTGCTGACAAGACTGTGAGTGCTGACAAGACTGGAGTGCTGACAAGACTGTAGTGCTGCAGACTGTGAGGGACAAGACTGTGAGTGCTGACAAGACTGTGAGTGCTGACAAGACTGTGAGTGCTGACAAGACTGTGAGTGCTGACAAGACTGTGAGTGCTGACAAGACTGTGAGTGCTGACAAGACTGTGAGTGCTGACAAGACTGTGAGTGCTGACAAGACTGTGAGTGCTGACAAGACTGTGAGTGCTGACAAGACTGTGAGTGCTGACAAGACTGTGAGTGCTGACAAGACATGTGAAGTGCTGGACAAGACTGTGAGTGCTGACAAGACTGTGAGTGCTGACAAGACTGTGAGTGCTGACAAGACTGTGAGTGCTGACAAGACTGTGAGTGCTGACAAGACTGTGAGTCTGACAAGTGAGGCTGACAAGACTGTGAGTGCTGACAAGACTGTGAGTGCTGACAAGACTGAGTGCTGACAAGACTGTGAGTGCTGACAAGACTGTGAGTGCTGACAAGACTGTGAGTGCTGACAAGACTGTGAGTGCTGACAAGACTGTGAGTGCTGACAAGACTGTGAGTGCTGACAAGACTGTGAGTGCTGACAAGACTGTGAGTGCTGACAAGACTGTGAGTGCTGACAAGACTGTGAGTGCTGACAAGACTGTGAGTGCTGACAAGACTGTGAGTGCTGACAAGACTGTGAGTGCTGACAAGACTGTGAGTGCTGACAAGACTGTGAGTGCTGACAAGACTGTGAGTGCTGACAAGACTGTGAGTGCTGACAAGACTGAGTGCTGACAAGACTGTGAGTGCTGACAAGACTGTGAGTGCTGACAAGACTGTGAGTGCTGACAAGACTGTGAGTGCTGACAAGACTGAGTGCTGACAAGACTGAGTGCTGACAAGACTGTGAGTGCTGACAAGACTGAGTGCTGACAAGACTGGAGTGTGACAAGACTGAGTGCTGACAAGACTGTGAGTGCTGACAAGACTGGAGTGCTGACAAGACTGTGAGTGCTGACAAGACTGTGAGTGCTGACAAGACTGTGAGTGCTGACAAGACTGTGAGTGCTGACAAGACTGTGAGTGCTGACAAGACTGGGAGTGCTGACAAGACTGAGTGCTGACAAGACTGGGAGTGCTGACAAGACTGGGAGTGCTGACAAGACTGGGAGTGCTGACAAGACTGAGTGCTGACAAGACTGGAGTGCTGACAAGACTGGGAGTGCTGACAAGACTGAGTGCTGACAAGACTGGGAGTGCTGACAAGACTGGAGTGCTGACAAGACTGGGAGTGCTGACAAGACTGGGAGTGCTGACAAGACTGGGAGTGCTGACAAGACTCCTGATAATACCTGATAACAGGAGGAAGTCTGGCGATGCCGAATTTCTTTGGCGAACCAACTTGTCCGGAAGTAAGCCTTTTGTGGAGGATGATGAGGGGAGGTTGGGTGATGGAGGGGAGGTTGGGTGATGGAGGGGAGGTTAGGTGATGGAGGGGAGGTTCTGGGTTCGGTCCCTGGCCAGGTGCAGTAATAATAATAATACTCTTTATTTCATCAAGTACATGATACAACTTATACAGACCATAGCTGACATCAATGACATATTACTATATAGAAAGCCCCTTATTATGCACAGCATTTCGGGCCAAGGTTAATTTTGTCCCCAGGATGCGACCCGCACCACTCCACAAACACCCTGGTATTTACTGTTAGGTTTTGTACTAGATTTTTTACTATTTTTTTCCTAGTTTTTATTAGTTTTAATTAGTTTTTTACTAGCTTGTTTCATTGCACTTTTTAAAACTGAAATTTAGTCATTCTTAAAATTTTCATTATGTAATAATACTCATAGCAATATACATTTTTTTAACACAAGCCACGGAACGGGTGGGGATTGAACCCATGTATTATTTGCAGGGAAAAGTGTATATATAAGAAATCTACATATTTTTTCATGAACATAGAATATATTTTAAAGTGAGGAGGTGCGGTACCTTGAGCCAGGATATATATGCTGGTATATAGCAGAGCAAGAACACGAAGCAGAGGTGCAGATGGGAGGTGATGAAGACGAGGAATTACGAGGGGAAGAGAATAAGAAGGAAGAAGAGAGAGGGGGGAGGGTGAAAAGGGGAGAGAAGATAGATTAGTTGGAAGAAGAGTAGGTTGGTAGAATGGATAAGGCTGGGAGAGGAAGGAGGGTAGGAAGAGAATAGGAGGAGAGAAGGGGAAGTAGAGGAGAGGAACTAGAGTGGAGGAAGAGGAATAGGAGGATTACTGAGGTAATACCCGTGTGTGTATTTAGGTGTGTGGTGATAGTTGTTGGGGAGGGAGGGGGGATTTATTTATGGGGGGGTTGTGGTGTTGGGTACGTTTGTGTGTGTGTGTGTGTACTTACCTATATGTGGTTGCAGGGGTCGATTCACAGCTGCTGTGTGTATGTGTATGTACTTCTGAATATGTGGTTGCAGGAGTCGAGTTACAGCTCCTGTGTGTGTGTACATTTAATGAGATATGTTCGAGCTGGGAGTTTACTGGTGTTTTTAGCTATCTGACCTTTTGGGCTTTATACTTACACTTGAAGCTGTGTATGGTGTTTGTCTGCACGTCCCAACTCCCACAAGCACATCTGAGTACAAAAATGGAAGATAGTGAGAGTACACACGCATCATCTCTGTATTTACACAACTCGTCTTTGCATCATGAATTAAAATCGTGCAGATTTTAACGTAGCCAGGCTTCTCCTAGACACCGCGCTGCCAGGCGTCTTGAGTCGACTTTTCATGTGCCTTTTTAATAACTAGGAAAGTATAAGTAAGAGTTTGTCAGACCAACATGGTTTTTGCTCTCACCATGATTCAATCCCCGGTACGGGTGGAAATATTGGGCGTGTTTCCTTAAGACACCTACTGTCCCTGCTCACCTAGCAGTAAGTAGGTACCTGGGTGTTAACCCGGGGACAAAATTAATCTAAGTTTCCCGATATGCCCTGCAGGATCAGAGGCTTTCTATATAGTGTTATTGATGTCAGCTATGGTCTATATAAGTTATATATATTTGTAGAAATAATTATTATTATTACTATTATTATTATTATCATCATCATCATCACTTGGAAGTGGAAATATACAGGGAACCTCTTATCTTCTTTTTATCTCCAGAGAGGTTTCAATTTCTTTATTTATGATTATTTTTTTTTTTGGGGGGGGGCGTGTAAACTGCTGATTGTAATTAAGTATAATCTGTATAATTTTTCGACAATGCTGAAATTAAAGGAGTGGCAGCTCTGGAAGCGTCGTGCCATCTGGAACGTACATCTCACGAATGACATTGTGTATGCTGGATTGTGTCAGGAAAACCAGCATGGTGATCAAGGTGTCACTGGTAGTATAGACACCTTCGCTGCCTCTCACTACCAGTGTCAGGAGAACCAGCATGGTGATCAAGGTGTCACTGGTAGTATGACACCTTGCTGCCTCTCACTACCAGTGTCAGGAGAACCAGCATGGTGATCAGGTGTCACTGGTAGTATAGACACCTTCGCTGCCTCTCACTACCAGTGTCAGGAGAACCAGCATGGTGATCAAGGTGTCACTGGTAGTATAGACACCTTCGCTGCCTCTCACTACCAGTGTCAGGAGAACCAGCATGGTGATCACGGTGTCACTGGTAGTATAGACACCTTCGCTGCCTCTCACTACCAGTGTCAGGAGAACCAGCATGGTGATCACGGTGTCACTGGTAGTATAGACACCTTCGCTGCCTCTCACTACCAGTGTCAGGAGAACCAGCATGGTGATCAAGGTGTCACTGGTAGTATAGACACCTTCGCTGCCTCTCACTACCAGTGTCAGGAGAACCAGCATGGTGATCAAGGTGTCACTGGTAGTATAGACACCTTCGCTGCCTCTCACTACCAGTGTCAGGAGAACCAGCATGGTGATCAGGTGTCACTGGTAGTATAGACACCTTCGCTGCCTCTCACTATCAGTGTCAGGAGAACCAGCATGGTGATCACGGTGTCACTGGTAGTATAGACACCTTCGCTGCTCTCACTACCAGTGTCAGGAGAACCAGCATGGTGATCAAGGTGTCACTGGTAGTATAGACACCTTCGCTGCCTCTCACTACCAGTGTCAGGAGAACCAGCATGGTGATCACGGTGTCACTGGTAGTATAGACACCTTCGCTGCCTCTCACTACCAGTGTCAGGAGAACCAGCATGGTGATCACGGTGTCACTGGTAGTATAGACACCTTCGCTGCCTCTCACTACCAGTGTCAGGAGAACCAGCATGGTGATCACGGTGTCACTGGTAGTATAGACACTTCGCTGCCTCTCACTACCAGTGTCAGGAGAACCAGCATGGTGATCACGGTGTCACTGGTAGTATAGACACCTTCGCTGCCTCTCACTACCAGTGTCAGGAGAACCAGCATGGTGATCAAGGTGTCACTGGTAGTATAGACACCTTCGCTGCCTCTCACTACCAGTGTCAGGAGAACCAGCATGGTGATCACGGTGGCACTGGTAGTATAGACACCTTCGCTGCCTCTCACTACCAGTGTCAGGAGAACCAGCATGGTGATCACGGTGTCACTGGTAGTATAGACACCTTCGCTGCCTCTCACTACCAGTGTCAGGAGAACCAGCATGGTGATCAAGGTGTCACTGGTAGTATAGACACCTTCGCTGCCTCTCACTACCAGTGTCAGGAGAACCAGCATGGTGATCACGGTGTCACTGGTAGTATAGACACCTTCGCTGCCTCTCACTACCAGTGTCAGGAGAACCAGCATGGTGATCACGGTGTCACTGGTAGTATAGACACCTTCGCTGCCTCTCACTACCAGTGTCAGGAGAACCAGCATGGTGATCAAGGTGTTACTGGTAGTATAGACACCTTCGCTGCCTCTCACTACCAGTGTCAGGAGAACCAGCATGGTGATCACGGTGTCACTGGTAGTATAGACACCTTCGCTGCCTCTCACTACCAGTGTCAGGAGAACCAGCATGGTGATCACGGTGTCACTGGTAGTATAGACACCTTCGCTGCCTCTCACTACCAGTGTCAGGAGAACCAGCATGGTGATCAAGGTGTCACTGGTAGTATAGACACCTTCGCTGCCTCTCACTACCAGTGTCAGGAGAACCAGCATGGTGATCACGGTGGCACTGGTAGTATAGACACCTTCGCTGCCTCTCACTACCAGTGTCAGGAGAACCAGCATGGCGATCACGGTGTCACTGGTAGTATAGACACCTTCGCTGCCTCTCACTACCAGTGTCAGGAGAACCAGCATGGTGATCAAGGTGTCACTGGTAGTATAGACACCTTCGCTGCCTCTCACTACCAGTGTCAGGAGAACTAGCATGGTGATCAAGGTGTCACTGGTAGTATACACACCTTCGCTGCCTCTCACTACCAGTGTCAGGAGAACCAGCATGGTGATCAAGGTGTCACTGGTAGTATATACACCTTCGCTGCCTCTCACTACCATTGTCAGGAGAACCAGCTTGGTGATCAAGGTGTCACTGGTAGTATAGACACCTTCGCTGCCTCTCACTACCAGTGTCAGGAGAACCAGCATGGTGATCAAGGTGTCACTGGTAGTATAGACACCTTCGCTGCCTCTCACTACCAGTGTCAGGAGAACCAGCATGGTGATCACGGTGTCACTGGTAGTATAGACACCTTCGCTGCCTCTCACTACCACTGATCTGTACCCATGTATTTCAAAATGCGCCTTATCTGTCTATGTAACTTTTCTCCAGTCATCTGTCGTCCATCCCATGTGAACGAGTGCCAACCTCAGCTGTTTTTGCTTCTTGAATAACTTAATAATAACAGACATGAAGGCAGAAACTCAGGAGATTAATTGATCTGTATTTTTCGACCCGTTTCTGGGATCCTCTGGGGACGAAATATACAGATCAAACAATCTTCCCTGAGTTTCTGGATCCATAATTGAGCATTACATTACTTGATGAATAAGACACGTGTGTAATAAAGATACCCAGGTGTTATACATGTGTCTTATTTTAGACACGCCCAGCCAGTAGACCTGCCAATGGCGATCAAGGTGACGCTGGCAGACACATTTCAAGCACCGCTGAACCTGCAACACTCTCTGTCACTGTGAAACATTATTTTGTGTTGGAAGGCGAGGCAGTGTTATTGACACTGCCTGGATGTGATGTTGACACTGCCTTGATGTGATGTTGACACTGCCTTGATGTGTTGTTCACACTGCCTTGATGTGTTGCTCACACTGTCTTGATATGTTATTGACACTGCCTGGATGTGATGTTGACACTGCCTGGATGTGATGTTGACACTGCCTGGATGTGATGTTGACACTGCCTGGATGTGTTATTGACACTGCCTGGATGTGTTATTGACACTGCCTTGATGTGATGTTGACACTGCCTTGATGTGATGTTGACACTACCTTGATGTGATGTTGACACTACCTTGATGTGAAGTTGACACTACCTTGATGTGATGTTGACACTACCTTGATGTGATGTTGACACTGCCTTGATGTGTTGCTGACACTGCCTTGATGTGTTGCTGACACTGCATTGATGTGTTGCTGACACTGTCTTGATGTGTTTCTGACACTACCTTGATGTGTTGCTCACACCCTTAATGCGTTTCTTACACCCTTGATGCGTTGCTTACACCCTTGATGCGTTGTTTACACCCTTGATGCGTTTCTTACACCCTTGATGTGTTTCTCACACCCTTGATGTGTTGCTTACACCCTTGATGTGTTGCTTACACCCTTAATGTGTTGCTTACACCCTTGACGTGTTGCTTACACCCTTGACGTGTTGCTTACACCCTTGATGTATTGCTTACACTCTTGATGTATTGCTTACACCCTTGATGTGTTGCTTACACCCTTGATGTGTTGCTTACACCCTTGATGTGTTGCTTACACCCTTGATGTGTTGCTTACACCCTTGATGTGTTGCTTACACCCTTGACGTGTTGCTTACACCCTTGACGTGTTGCTTACACCCTTGACGTGTTGCTTACACCCTTGATGTATTGCTTACACTCTTGAAGTATTGCTTACACCCTTGATGTGTTGCTTACACCCTTGATGTGTTGCTTATACCCTTGATGTGTTGCTTACACCCTTGATGTGTTGCTTACACCCTTGATGTGTTGCTTACACCCTTGACGTGTTGCTTACACCCTTGACGTGTTGCTTACACCCTTGACGTGTTGCTTACACCCTTGATGTATTGCTTACACTCTTGAAGTATTGCTTACACCCTTGATGTGTTGCTTACACCCTTGATGTGTTGCTTACACCCTTGATGTGTTGCTTACACCCTTGATGTGTTGCTTACACCCTTAATGTGTTGCTTACACCCTTGATGTGTTGCTTACACCCTTGATGTGTTGCTTACACCCTTGATGTGTTGCTTACACCCTTGATGTGTTGCTTACACCCTTGATGTGTTGCTTACACCCTTGATGTGTTGCTTACACCCTTGATGTGTTGCTTACACCCTTGATGTGTTGCTTACACCCTTGATGTGTTGCTTACACCCTTGATGTGTTGCTTACACCCTTGATGTGTTGCTTACACCCTTGATGTGTTGCTTACACCCTTGATGTGTTGCTTACACCCTTGATGTGTTGCTTACACCCTTGATGTGTTGCTTACACCCTTGATGTGTTGTTTTGCTCTCATCAATAACACTAATTGATATATTCAAGCAAAACTAATAATGATTGCTCATATGCAGGGGGGGCGTGTTGGTGTTGCTGGTGTTGGTGTTGGTGTTGCTGGTGTTGGTGTTGCTGGTGTTGGTGTTGTTGGTGTTGGTGTTGCTGGTGTTGGTGTTGCTGGTGTTGGTGTTGTTGGTGTTTGTGTTGCTGGTGTTGGTGTTGCTGGTGTTGGTGTTGCTGGTGTTGGTATTGCTGGTGTTGGTGACAGTGATGTTCCTAGTGCTGCTGGTGATATTGGTGGTGGTGGTAACAACAGTATTCTTACCAACAGTACCAACAACAACAGTATTCTTACCAACAGTACCAACAACAACAGTATTCTTACCAACAGTACCAACAACAACAGTATTCTTACCAACAGTACCAACAACAACAGTATTCTTACCAACAGTACCAACAACAATATTCTTACCAACAGTACCAACAACAACAGTATTCTTACCAACAGTACCAACAACAACAGTATTCTTACCAACAGTACCAACAACAACAGTATTCTTACCAACAGTACCAACAACAGTGATACCAGAAATACCTACCAGTAGCAACAGCATAATCCTCCACTACAACAGCATTACTAACAGAAACAACAGCAGCATGCGTAGATCAACGGGGTCTTGCGTAATTGTCTTGTCTAATGCGTTATTATTCAGCGTCCCGTGTAATTACCTAATTTCTCGCATAATTATCGACTCGTACAGAACACGCCTTAATTACCAGCTTTGTGCGTCATATCCCAGCTTTGTGCGTCATATCCCAGCTTTGTGCGTCATATCCCATTTTCGTGCATAATTTCCCAGGTTCGTGTGTAATTAACTAGGTTCGTGAATAACTTCTCAGGTTCGTGCGTAATTTCCCAGGTTGACACGTAATTGCCCAGGTTCGTGCGTAATTTCCCAGACTGACACGTAATTTAAGTTAAGGTTATTTCCAGGAAAGTTGCTGGTTCAATCAGATGGCAGGAGACTGAATGACAGTCCTCTGAGATAAGAGAGAGAGAGAGAGAGAGAGAGAGAGAGAGAGAGAGAGAGAGAGAGAGAAAGCAGCAGCAGCAGCCAGGATAATTCCTAATACTCTCATACCAACTTCCGAAATCCTCTGAACTTTATCAGAATTTAATATTGGACAGAAAACCACTCTTGGTAATGAAGGAAGAGACATAGAGGAGACTCTGTATTCCCATCTCTTGAAGCACAGAGAACCACTCTTGGTAATGAAGGAAGAGACATAGAGGAGACTCTGTATTCCCATCTCTTGAAGCACAGAGAACCACTCTTGGTAATGAAGGAAGAGACATAGAGGAGACTCTGTATTCCCATCTCTTGAAGCACAGAGAACCACTCTTGGTAATGAAGGAAGAGACATAGAGGAGACTCTCTGTATTCCCATCTCTTGAAGCACAGAGAACCACTCTTGGTAACGAAGGAAGAGACATAGAGGAGACTCTGTATTCCCATCTCTTGAAGCACAGAGAACCACTCTTGGTAACGAAGGAAGAGACATAGAGGAGAGTCTGTATTCCCATCTCTTGAAGCACAGAGAACCACTCTTGGTAATGAAGGAAGAGACATAGAGGAGACTCTGTATTCCCATCTCTTGAAGCACAGAGAACCACTCTTGGTAATGAAGGAAGAGACATAGAGGAGACTCTGTATTCCCATCTCTTGAAGCACAGAGAACCACTTGGTAATGAAGGAAGAGACATAGAGGAGACTCTGTATTCCCATCTCTTGAAGCACAGAGAACCACTCTAGTTAATGAAGGAAGAGACATAGAGGAGACTCTGTATTCCCATCTCTTGAAGCACAGAGAACCACTCTTGGTAATGAAGGAAGAGACATAGAGGAGACTCTGTATTCCCATCTCTTGAAGCACAGAGAACCACTCTTGGTAATGAAGGAAGAGACATAGAGGAGACTCTGTATTCCCATCTCTTGAAGCACAGAGAACCACTCTTGGTAATGAAGGAAGAGACATAGAGGAGACTCTGTATTCCCATCTCTTGAAGCACAGAGAACCACTCTTGGCATGAAGGAAGAGACATAGAGGAGACTCTCTGTATTCCCACTACAAAATGTTTATAATAATAACCATAAGTTTTATAGGGGTGGAGGGGTAAGCCATCGGAAGGCCTCGGTCAGATGACCAAAAGCTTCAGCTGTAGGTCATCATATAACTAAGACCCGCGTCAGGAAACACTCGTCCTGTGTCCTGACGAACCTTACCTAACCTAACCTGTCCCCGTCTCTTGAAGCAAACATGACATATATTATTACGACTTTCACACTGTAGGTGGTAACGCCTACACTGTAGTTATAGTACCACTGTAGGTGATAAAGCAAACTTTAAGACCACTGTAGGTATAACCAAACTGTAAGTACCACTGTAGGTGATAAAGCCTACACTTAGTTATAGTACCACTAGGTGATAACGCCTACAATGTAGTTATAGTACCACTAGGTGTAAGCCTACATTAGTTATAGTACCACTGTAGGTGATAAAGCCTACACTGTAGTTTTTAGTACCACTGTAGGTGATAAAGCCTACACTGTAGTTATTGTACCACTGTAGGTGATAAAGCCTACACTGTAGTTATTGTACCACTGTAGGTGATAAAGCCTACACTGTAGTTATAGTACCACTGTAGGTGATAAAGCCTACACTGTAGTTATAGTACCACTGTAGGTGATAAAGCCTACACTGTAGTTATAGTACCACTGTAGGTGATAAAGCCTACACTGTAGTTATTGTACCACTGTAGGTGATAAAGCCTACACTGTAGTTATAGTACCACTGTAGGTGATAAAGCCTACACTGTAGTTATTGTACCACTGTAGGTGATAAAGCCTACACTGTCGTTATAGTACCACTGTAGGTGATAAAGCCTACACTGTAGTTATAGTACCACTGTAGGTGATAACGCCTACACTGTAGTTATTGTATCACTGTAGGTGGTAAAGCCTACACTGTAGTTATAGTACCACTGTAGGTGATAAAGCCTACACTGTAGTTATAGTACCACTGTAGGTGATAAAGCCTACACTGTGGTTATAGTACCCCCTACACTGTGGTTATAGTACCCCCTACACTGTGGTTATAGTACCACCTACACTGTGGTTATAGTACCCCCTACACTGTGGTTATAGTACCCCCTACACTGTCGTTATAGTACCACTGTAGGTGGTAACGCCTACACTGTGGTTATAGTACCCCCTACACTGTGGTTATAGTACCCCCTACACTGTGGTTATAGTACCCCCTACACTGTCGTTATAGTACCACTGTAGGTGATAAAGCCTACACTGTGGTTATAGTACCCCCTACACTGTCGTTATAGTACCACTGTAGGTGATAAAGCCTACACTGTGGTTATAGTACCCCCTACACTGTCGTTATAGTACCACTGTAGGTGGTAACGCCTACACTGTGGTTATAGTACCCCCTACACTGTGGTTATAGTACCCCCTACACTGTGGTTATAGTACCCCCTACACTGTCGTTATAGTACCACTGTAGGTGGTAAAGCCTACACTGTGGTTATAGTACTCCCTACACTGTGGTTATAGTACCCCCTACACTGTGGTTATAGTACCCCCTACACTGTGGTTATAGTACCCCCTACACTGTGGTTATAGTACCCCCTACACTGTGGTTATAGTACCCCCTACACTGTGGTTATAGTACCCCCTACACTGTGGTTATAGTACCCCCTACACTGTGGGCTTGTAATTCCAAGATGTCTAAGCCGGTGTTTACATTGTAAGCTTGAAGGTCTTGTTTAGAGAGGAACAACGCTACAAGCTCCTGTAGAAGTAGCACAAGCTTGTAGCTCACCAGGACGTGTGGTAGCTGACTTCCTGTGGCTTATCTACACCTAGTAAGCCACAGTCACAGGCTTACTTACACCTAGTAAGACACAGTCTGGCTTACTTACACCTAGTAAGACACAGTCACAGGAAGGGACACTCAGTGTCTGGCTTACTTACACCTAGTAAGACACAGACAGTCACAGGAAGGGACACTCAGTGTCTGGCTTACACCTAGTAAGACACAGACAATCACAGGAAGGGACACTCAGTGTCTGGCTTACACCTAGTAAGACACAGACAATCACAGGAAGGGACACTCAGTGTCTGGCTTACACCTAGTAAGACACAGACAGTCACGGGGACACTCAGTGTCTGGATTACACCTAGTAAGACACAGACAATCACGGGGACACTCAGTGTCTGGCTTATACCTAGTAAGACACAGACAATCACGGGGACACTCAGTGTCTGGCTTACACCTAGTAAGACACAGACAGTCACGGGGACACTCAGTGTCTGGCTTACACCTAGTAAGACACAGACAATCACGGGAGCACTCAGTGTCTGGCTTACACCTAGTAAGACAGACAGTCACGGGGACACTCAATGTCTGGCTTACTTACACCTAGTAAGACACAGACAGTCACGGGGACACTCAGTGTCTGGCTTACACCTAGTAAGACACAGACAGTCACGGGGACACTCAGTGTCTGGCTTACACCTAGTAAGACACAGACAGTCACGGGGACACTCAGTGTCTGGCTTACACCTAGTAAGACACAGACAGTCACGGGGACACTCAGTGTCTGGCTTACACCTAGTAAGACACAGACAGTCACGGGGACACTCAGTGTCTGGCTTACACCTAGTAAGACACAGACAGTCACGGGGACACTCAATGTCTGGTTTACACCTAGTAAGACACAGACAGTCACGGGGACACTCAGTGTCTGGCTTACACCTAGTAAGACACTGACAGTCACGGGGACACTCAGTGTCTGGTTTACACCTAGTAAGACACAGACAGTCACGGGGACACTCAGTGTCTGGCTTACACCTAGTAAGACACAGACAGTCACGGGGACACTCAGTGTCTGGCTTACACCTAGTAAGACACAGACAGTCACGGGGACACTCAGTGTCTGGCTTACACCTAGTAAGACACAGACAGTCACGGGGACACTCAGTGTCTGGCTTACACCTAGTAAGACACAGACAGTCACGGGGACACTCAGTGTGTACACATTTCCATTAATCAACACCAGAACAATTTCCTGTCAGGCATCACATAATTGTCTGAGATTCAACTCCTCGCTCACTCAACACTCGCTCACTCAACACTCGCTCACTCAACACTCACTCTTTCAACACTTACTCAACAATCACTCAACACACACTCTCAACACTGACTCACTCAACACTTACTCAACAACCACTCAACACTTACTCAACAATCACTCAACACTCACTCTCAACACTGACTCACTCAACACTTACTCAACAATCACTCAACACACAACACTCACTCAACACACACACACTCACTCAACACTTACTCAACACACACTCAACACTTACTCAACACACACTCAACGCACACTCAACACTCACTCAACACACACTCAACACACACTCAACACACTCAACACACACTCAGCACTCAACACACACTCAACACTCAACACACACTCAACACACTCAACACTCACTCAACACACACTCAACACACTCAACACACTCAACACACACTCAACACACACTCAACACAACACACTCAACACACACTCAATACACTCAACACACACTCAACACAACACACTCAACACAACACACTCAACACACACTCAACACACTCAACACTCACTCAACACACACTCAACACACTCAACACACTCAACACACACTCAACACAACACACTCAACACTCACTCAACACACACTCAACACACACTCAACACACACTCAACACACTCAACACACTCAACACTTGCACCAACAATTCATAATATTTTTCACATAAAGGAAAGTTTGATGATATATTGAGTCATCTTTCAGCTGTAATGTCAGCCTGAGTAGTGTCAGCCTGAGTAAGTGTCAGCCTGAGCTGAGAGTAGTGTCAGCCTGAGCTGAGAGACATAGTAGCTAGCTGAGAACTTGTCAGCCTGAGATAGTGTCAGCCTGAGCTGAGAGACAAACTTCAGTAGTGTCAGCCTGAGCTGAGACAACCAGTATGTCAGCTGAGCTGAGAGACAAACTTCAGTAATGTCAGCCTGAGCTGAGAGACAAACTTCAGTATGTCAGCCTGAGCTGAGAGACAAACTTCAGTAGTGTCAGCCTGAGCTGAGAGACAAACTTCAGTAGTGTCAGCCTGAGCTGAGAGACAAACTTCAGTAGTGTCAGCCTGAGCTGAGAGACAAACTTCAGTAATGTCAGCCTGAGCTGAGAGACAAACTTCAGTAATGTCAGCCTGAGCTGAGAGACAAACTTCAGTAGTGTCAGCCTGAGCTGAGAGACAAACTTCAGTAGTGTCAGCCTGAGCTGAGAGACAAACTTCAGTAGTGTCAGCCTGAGCTGAGAGACAAACTTCAGTAGTGTCAGCCTGAGCTGAGAGACAAACTTCAGTAATGTCAGCCTGAGCTGAGAGACAAACTTCAGTAGTGTCAGCCTGAGCTGAGAGACAAACTTCAGTAGTGTCAGCCTGAGCTGAGAGACAAACTTCAGTAGTGTCAGCCTGAGCTGAGAGACAAACTTCAGTAGTGTCAGCCTGAGCTGAGAGACAAACTTCAGTAGTGTCAGCCTGAGCTGAGAGACAAACTTCAGTAGTGTCAGCCTGAGCTGAGAGACAAACTTCAGTAGTGTCAGCCTGAGCTGAGAGACAAACTTCAGTAGTGTCAGCCTGAGCTGAGAGACAAACTTCAGTAGTGTCAGCCTGAGCTGAGAGACAAACTTCAGTAGTGTCAGCCTGAGCTGAGAGACAAACTTCAGTAGTGTCAGCCTGAGCTGAGAGACAAACTTCAGTAGTGTCAGCCTGAGCTGAGAGACAAACTTCAGTAGTGTCAGCCTGAGCTGAGAGACAAACTTCAGTAGTGTCAGCCTGAGCTGAGAGACAAACTTCAGTAGTGTCAGCCTGAGCTGAGAGACAAACTTCAGTAGTGTCAGCCTGAGCTGAGAGACAAACTTCAGTAGTGTCAGCCTGAGCTGAGAGACAAACTTCAGTAGTGTCAGCCTGAGCTGAGAGACAAACTTCAGTAGTGTCAGCCTGAGCTGAGAGACAAACTTCAGTAGTGTCAGCCTGTGCTGAGAGACAAACTTCAGTAGTGTCAGCCTGAGCTGAGAGACAAACTTGAGTACCATCTTGAATTGTGTCAGCCTGTCGAACCCTGTAAACTCGTCTGAACCTGAGTACGTCTTGAACCTTGTAGTGCCATCTTGAACCTTAGTAGTACCGCCTTGAACATTGTAGTACCATCTTAACTTTGTAGTTACCATTTTGAACCTTGTAGTCCAGTCTTGAACGTTGTAGTACCATCTTGAACTTTGTAGTCCATCTTGAACCTTGAGTACCATCTGAACCTTGTAGTACTGTCTTGAACCTTGTAGTACCATCTTGAACCTTGTAGTACCTGAAGCTGAGTACCATCTGAACTTTGTAGTACCATCTTGAACCTTGTAGTGTACCATCTGAACCTTGTAGTACCGTCTTGAACCTTGTAGTACCATCTTGAACCTTGTAGACAACTTGACCCTGTAGTACCATCTGAACTTTGTAGTACCATCTTGAACCTTGTAGTACCATCTTGAACCTTGTAGTACCGTCTTGAACCTTGTAGTACCATCTTGAACCTTGTAGTACCGTCTTGAACCTTGTAGTACCGTCTTGAACCTTGTAGTACCGTCTTGAACCTTGTAGTACCATCTTGAACCTTGTAGTACCATCTTGAACCTTGTAGTACCATCTTGAACCTTGTAGTACCGTCTTGAACCTTGTAGTACCATCTTGAACCTTGTAGTACCGTCTTGAACCTTGTAGTACCGTCTTGAACCTTGTAATACCATCGTGAACCTTGTAGTACCTTCTTGAACCTTGTAGTACCATCTTGAACCTTGTAGTACCATCTTGAACCTTGTAGTACCATCTTGAACCTTGTAGTACCATCTTGAACCTTGTAGTACCATCTTGAACCTTGTAGTACCATCTTGAACCTTGTAGTACCGTCTTGAACCTTGTAGTACTATCTTGAACCTTGTAGTACCGTCTTGAACCTTGTAGTACCGTCTTGAACCTTGTAGTACCGTCTTGAACCTTGTAGTACCATCTTGAACTTTGTAGTACCATCTTGAACTTTGTAGTACCATCTTGAACCTTGTAGTACCATCTTGAACCTTGTAGTACCGTCTTGAACCTTGTAGTACCATCTTGAACCTTGTAGTACCGTCTTGAACCTTGTAGTACCGTCTTGAACCTTGTAGTACCGTCTTGAACCTTGTAGTACCATCTTGAACCTTGTAGTACCATCTTGAACCTTGTAGTACCATCTTGAACCTTGTAGTACCGTCTTGAACCTTGTAGTACTATCTTGAACCTTGTAGTACCGTTTGAACCTTGTAGTACCGTCTTGAACCTTGTAGTACTATCTTGAACCTTGTAGTACCGTCTTGAACCTTGTAGTACCGTCTTGAACCTTGTAGTACCATCTTGAACTTTGTAGTACCATCTTGAACCTTGTAGTACCATCTTGAACCTTGTAGTACCGTCTTGAACCTTGTAGTACCATCTTGAACCTTGTAGTACCGTCTTGAACCTTGTAGTACCGTCTTGAACCTTGTAGTACCGTCTTGAACCTTGTAGTACCATCTTGAACCTTGTAGTACCATCTTGAACCTTGTAGTACCATCTTGAACCTTGTAGTACCGTCTTGAACCTTGTAGTACTATCTTGAACCTTGTAGTACCGTCTTGAACCTTGTAGTACCGTCTTGAACCTTGTAGTACTATCTTGAACCTTGTAGTACCGTCTTGAACCTTGTAGTACCGTCTTGAACCTTGTAGTACCATCTTGAACCTTGTAGTACCGTCTTGAACCTTGTAGTACCGTCTTGAACCTTGTAGTACCATCTTGAACCTTGTAGTACCATCTTGAACCTTGTAGTACCATCTTGAACCTTGTTGTACCGTCGTGAACCTTGTAGTACCGTCTTGAACCTTGTAGTACCGTCTTGAACCTTGTAGTACCGTCTTGAACCTTGTAGTACCGTCTTGAACCTTGTAGTACCGTCTTGAACCTTGTAGTACCATCTTGAACCTTGTAGTACCATCTTGAACCTTGTAGTACCATCTTGAACCTTGTAGTACCGTCTTAAACCTTGTAGTACCGTCTTGAACCTTGTAGTACCATCTTGAACCTTGTAGTACCGTCTTGAACCTTGTAGTACCATCTTGAACCTTGTAGTACCATCTTGAACCTTGTTGTACCGTCGTGAACCTTGTAGTACCGTCTTGAACCTTGTAGTACCATCTTGAACCTTGTAGTACCGTCTTGAACCTTGTAGTACCGTCTTAAACCTTGTAGTACCGTCTTGAACCTTGTAGTACCATCTTGAACCTTGTACGATGATTGCCTCACAGTCAGTGCTGGTGTTACACTAATGTGTCAGGAGAGGTTCTCTTAATTAGTGGGTGGCTGAGAGACACAATGGACAGGTAAATATTTTACTCAAGACTCTGCTGCTGCGACTTCTGCGACTACTGCTGTGGCTGCTGCTGCGACTTCTGCTGTGGCTGCTGCTGCTGCTGCTGTGGCTGTTATTGTTGCTGCTTATCTAATGACTCGTGACGCTCTCCACCAATCACCTTTGAAGTAAGAACATTTTTACACCAATCACCGCCGAGAACGAGCCTTCTCAGTCAATCAGCGTCAAGTGCACTCCACCAATCAGAGGCTACTTAAACCCACCAACCATCGAGTTCCTACTCAGAAGTGACGAGGTGTGTTCTCAACAAGGCCAGGGTGCCTTCAGGGACCTCGCTGAACATTAATATTTCAGAGCCTTGTTTTTTAATTGTGGGTGGTTATATCAGTTGGTAGGAAAGTATTGGTTTGTCTTCAGTGTTGTTTCATTGTTTATTAATTTTTTTTCTTGTTTTTATTGTTTGTGGCCATGACTGCTAAGTGACCTACACTGTCAGTCCTTAGTAAATGTCACAACTACTAATAGTAGTAGTACTAATACTAGTATGCTACTACTATTACTACTAATACTACCACTATTACTACTATTATACTACTACTACTAATACTAATTTATATATATATATATATATATATATATATATATATATATATATATATATATATATATATATATATATATATATATATATATATACATTGTATATATACATATATAATGTAATTTTGTGTTTGGAAAGTAATTTTGTTTGTCACAAACAAATTAGATCAGTGAACAATGTTGTGTGGAGCCAGACTCCACTGTTATGTTGTTAATTACTTTTCAATCCTTGAAGCCCACTCCAGAGACTCCAGGGTAGCCCACTCTAGAGACTCCAGGGTAGCCCACTCCAGAGACTCCAGGGTAGCCCACTCCAGAGACTCCAGGGTAGCCCACTCCAGAGACTCCAGGGTAGCCCACTCCAGAGACTCCATGGTAGCCCACTCTAGAGACTCCAGGGTAGCCCACTCCAGAGTCTCCAGGGTAGCCCACTCTAGAGACTCCAGGGTATCCCACTCCAGAGACTTCAGGGTAGCCCACTCCATAGACTTCAGGGTAGCCCACTCCAGAGACTTCAGGGTATCCCACTCCATAGACTTCAGGGTATCCCACTCCAGAGACTCCAGGGTAGCCCACTCCAGGGTAGAGACGCCAGGGTAGCCCACTCTAGAGACTCCAGGGTAGCCCACTCCAGAGACTCCAGGGTAGCCCACTCCAGAGACTCCAGGGTAGCCCACTCCAGAGACTCCAGGGTAGCCCACTCCAGAGACTCCAGGGTAGCCCACTCCAGAGACTCCATGGTAGCCCACTCTAGAGACTCCAGGGTAGCCCACTCCAGAGTCTCCAGGGTAGCCCACTCTAGAGACTCCAGGGTATCCCACTCCAGAGACTTCAGGGTAGCCCACTCCATAGACTTCAGGGTAGCCCACTCCAGAGACTTCAGGGTATCCCACTCCATAGACTTCAGGGTATCCCACTCCAGAGACTCCAGGGTAGCCCACTCCAGAGACTTCAGGGTATCCCACTCCATAGACTTCAGGGTATCCCACTCCAGAGACTCCAGGGTAACCCACTCCATAGACTTCAAGGTAGCCCACTCCAGAGACTCCAGGGTAGCCCACTCCAGGGTAGCCCACTCCAGGGTAGCCCACTCCAGGGTAGCCCACTCCAGGGTAGCCCACTCCAGGGTAGCCCACTCCAGGGTAGCCCACTCCAGGGTAGCCCACTCCAGCACCAACTTCAGAATTTAAAAATATTAAACTTTTTCTAAGGGAAATTCAATATGGACTTAAGAAAGTAATTTTTTTACTTTATTTATCAGTTATTTATAGTTATAATAAAGCAAGAACTCTGCTGCTTTACTTATAGTTGTAATAAAGCAAGAACTCTGCTGCTTTACTTATAGTTGTAATAAAGCAAGCACTGGGCTGCTTTATTTATATTTGTAATAAAGCAAGAACTCTGCTGCTTTATTTATAGTTGTAATAAAGCAAGAACTCTGCTGCTTTATTTATAGTTGTAATAAAGCAAGCACTGGGCTGCTTTATTTATATTTGTAATAAAGCAAACACTGGGCTGCTTTATTTATAATTGTAATAAAGCAAACACTGGGCTGCTTTACTTATAGTTGTAATAAAGCAAGCACTGGGCTGCTTTATTTATATTTGTAATAAAGCAAGCACTGGGCTGCTTTATTTATAGTTGTAATAAAGCAAGCACTGGGCTGCTTTATTTATAATTGTAATAAAGCAAGCACTGGGCTGCTTTATTTATAATTGTAATAAAGCAAACACTGGGCTGCTTTACTTATAGTTGTAATAAAGCAAGCACTCTGTTGCTTTATTTATAGTTGTAATAAAGCAAGAACTCTGCTGCTTTACTTATAGTTGTAATAAAGCAAGAACTCTGCTGCTTTACTTATAGTTGTAATAAAGGAAGCACTGGGCTGCTTTATTTATAATTGTAATAAAGCAAGCACTGGGTTGCTTTATTTATAATTGTAATAAAGCAAGCACTGGGTTGCTTTATTTATAATTGTAATAAAGCAAGCACTGGGCTGCTTTATTTATAATTGTAATAAAGCAAGCACTGGGCTGCTTTATTTATAATTGTAATAAAGCAAGCACTGGGTTGCTTTATTTATAATTGTAATAAAGCAAGCACTGGGCTGCTTTATTTATAATTGTAATAAAGCAAGCACTGGGTTGCTTTATTTATAGTTGTAATAAAGCAAGAACTCTGCTGCTTTATTATTATATTTTATTTTGTATTAAAATCAAACTCATCATTGTTCAGTATTTAATGATGTTGTTGTTGTTGTTACTGGTGCTGTTACTGTTGTTGTTACTGGTGCTGTTACTGTTGTTACTGGTGCTGTTACTGTTGTTACTGGTGCTGTTACTGTTGTTACTGGTGCTGTTACTGTTGTTACTGGTGCTGTTACTGTTGTTACTGGTGCTATTACTGTTGTTACTGGTGCTGTTACTGTTGTTAATGGGGCTGTTACTGTTGTTACTGGTGCTGTTACTGTTGTTGTTACTGGTGCTGTTACTGTTGTTACTGGTGCTGTTACTGTTGTTACTGGTGCTGTTACTGTTGTTACTGGTGCTGTTACTGTTGTTACTGGTGCTGTTACTGTTTTTGTTACTGGTGCTGTTACTGTTGTTACTGGTGCTTTTACTGTTGTTACTGGTGCTGTTACTGTTGTTGTTACTGGTGCTGTTACTGTTGTTGTTACTGGTGCTGTTACTGTTGTTACTGGTGCTGTTACTGTTGTTACTGGTGCTGTTACTGTTGTTACTGGTGCTGTTACTGTTGTTGTTACTGGTGCTGTTACTGTTGTTGTTAATGGTGCTGTTACTGTTGTTGTTACTGGTGCTGTTACTGTTGTTGTTACTGGTGCTGCTACTGTTGTTACTGGTGCTGTTACTGTTGTTGTTAATGGTGCTGTTACTGTTGTTGTTACTGGTGCTGTTACTGTTGTTACTGGTGCTGTTACTGTTGTTACTGGTGCTGTTACTGTTGTTACTGGTGCTGTTACTGTTGTTACTGGTGCTGTTACTGTTGTTAATGGTGCTGTTACTGTTGTTGTTACTGGTGCTGTTACTGTTGTTAATGGTGCTGTTACTGTTGTTGTTACTGGTGCTGTTACTGTTGTTGTTACTGGTGTTGTTACTGTTGTTACTGGTGCTGTTACTGTTGTTGTTACTGGTGCTGTTACTGTTGTTACTGGTGCTGTTACTGTTGTTGTTACTGGTGCTGTTACTGTTGTTAAACTGGTGCTGTTACTGTTGTTGTTACTGGTGCTGTTACTGTTGTTACTGTGCTGTTACTGTTGTTGTTACTGGTGCTGTTACTGTTGTTGTTACTGGGCTTGTTACTGTTGTGTTACTGTTGTTACTGGGCTGTTACTGTTGTTACTGTGTAGCTGTTACTGTTGTTACTGTTGTTACTGGTGCTGTTACTGTTGTTACTGTTGTTACTGGTGCTGTTACTGTTGTTGTTACTGGTGCTGTTTTTGTTGTTACTGGTGCTGTTACTGTTGTTACTGGTGCTGTTACTGTTGTTGTTACTGGTGCTGTTACTGTTGTTGTTACTGGTGCTGGTACTGTTGTTGTTACTGTTGTTGTTACTGGTGCTGTTACTGTTGTTTTTACTTGTGCTGTTACTGTTGTTACTGGTGATGTTACTGTTGTTGTTACTGGTGCTGTTACTGTTGTTGTTACTGGTGCTGTTACTGTTGTTGTTACTGGTGCTATTACTGTTGTTATTACTGGTGCTGTTACTGTTGTTACTGGTGCTGTTACTGTTGTTACTGGTGCTGTTACTGTTGTTACTGGTGCTGTTACTGTTGTTACTGGGGCTGTTACTGTTATTGTTACTGGTGATGTTACTATTGTTGTTACTGGTGCTGTTACTGTTGTTGTTACTGGTGCTGTTACTGTTATTGTTACTGGTGCTATTACTGTTGTTACTGGTGCTGTTACTGTTGTTGTTATTGGTGCTGTTACTGTTGTTGTTACTGGTGCTGTTACTATTGTTGTTACTGGTGCTGTTACTGTTGTTGTTACTGGTGCTGTTACTGTTATTGTTACTGGTGCTGTTACTGTTGTTGTTACTGGTGCTGTTACTGTTGTTGTTATTGGTGCTGTTACTGTTGTTGTTACTGGTGCTGTTACTGTTGTTGTTACTGGTGCTGTTACTGTTGTTGTTACTGGTGCTGTTACTGCTGCTGTTACTGGTGCTGTTACTGCTGCTGTTACTGCTGTTGTTGATGTTACTGGTGCTGTTACTGGTACTGTTACTGCATCTGCTTCTGCTGCCTGCGAAATATTAATTACCATCTTTTACACAATAGGAATAATGTACACACAAACACACACACACACACACACACACACACACACACAGCTGAGTAGGCGGGGCCAGGAGCTGAGTCTCGACCCCTGCAACCACAATTAGGTGAGTATACACACACACACACAGGTTTCTATTGAAGGATTGACTAAAAAAAACTTGTTTATAATTAATATTTCTAAGAACAATCTCTTCAAAAGTTCTTTTCTCATATATATATATATATATATATATATATATATATATATATATATATATATATATATATATATATATACGTATATACACACACACACCTCATTCTCTCTCGCCCTCTCCCTCCATCTCCCCCTCCATCATCCTCCCTCACTCCTGCCAGTGTATATATATGCTCTGCATGGCTCACACACCACAGCAAAATAGCACTCAAAATAGCCTCTTGTTTCAGCTCTGTCACTGAAGTATTCTCTCCTCTATGAATATCTCAGAGTTTAGTGGAGTGGACAGGTGGTGAGGGAAGTGGCAGAGCTATAATGTAGAAGTGGAACTATGAGTGACGTGGTGAGAGTGGCAGAGCTATGGTGGACAGGTGGTGAGGGTGCAGGCTTGGGCAGTGAGGTCACTATGAGTGGACAGGTGGTGAGGGAAGTGGCAGAGCTAGGTGGACAGGTGGTGAGGAAGTGGCAGAGCTATGAGTGGACAGGTGGTGAGGGAAGTGGCAGAGCTATGAGTGGACAGGTGGTGAGGGAAGTGGCAGAGCTTTGAGTGGACAGGTGGTGAGGGAAGTGGCAGAGCTATGAGTGGACAGGTGGTGAGGGAAGTGGCAGAGCTATGAGTGGACAGGTGGTGAGGGGAGTGGCAGAGCTATGAGTGGACAGGTGGTGAGGGAAGTGGCAGAGCTATGAGTGGACAGGTGGTGAGGGAAGTGGCAGAGCTATGAGTGGACAGGTGGTGAGGGAAGTGGCAGAGCTATGAGTGGACAGGTGGTGAGGGAGTGGCAGAGCTATGGTGGACAGGTAGGTGAGGGAAGTGGCAGAGCTATGAGTGGACAGGTGGTGAGGGAAGTGGCAGAGCTATGAGTGGACAGGTGGTGAGGAAGTGGCAGAGCTATGAGTGGACAGGTGGTGAGGGAAGTGGCAGAGCTATGAGTGGACAGGTGGTGAGGGGAGTGGCAGAGCTAGAGTGGACAGGTGGTGGGGGAGTGGCAGAGCTATGGTGAGACAGGTGGTGAAGGGGAGTGGCGAGTAAGTGGACAGTGTAGGTAGTCAGAGCTAAGAGTTGACATTGGTGAGGAAGTGAGACTAAGTAAGTTAGATGAGTATGATGAAGAGTGGTGAGGGGAAGTGGCAGAGCTAAGAGTGGACAGGTGGTGAGGGAAGTGGCAGAGCTAGAGTGGACAGGTGGTGAGGGAAGTGGCAGAGCTAGAGTGGACAGGTGTGAGGAGTGGCAGAGCTATGAGTGGAAGGTGGTGAGGAGTGGCAGAGCTAAGAGTGGACAGGTGGTGAGGAAGTGGCAGAGCTATGAGTGGACAGGTGGTGAGGGAGTGGCAGAGCTAAGAGTGGACAGGTGGTGAGGGAGTGGCAGAGCTAAGAGTGGACAGGTGGTGAGGGAGTGGCAGAGCTAGAGTGGACAGGTGGTGAGGAAGTGGCAGAGCTAGAGTGGACAGGTGGTGAGGGGAGTGGCAGAGCTAAGAGTGGACAGGTGGTGAGGGAAGTGGCAGAGCTAAGAGTGGACAGGTGGTGAGGGAAGTGGCAGAGCTAAGAGTGGACAGGTGGTGAGGGAAGTGGCAGAGCTAAGAGTGGACAGGTGGTGAGGGGAGTGGCAGAGCTAAGAGTGGACAGGTGGTGAGGAGTGGCAGAGCTAGAGTGGACAGGTGGTGAGGGAAGTGGCAGAGCTAAGAGTGGTACAGGTGGGAGCAGGGAGTGGAGAGCTAAGAGTGGACAGGTGGTGAGGGAAGTGGCAGAGCTAAGAGTGGACAGGTGGTGAGGGGAGTGGCAGAGCTAAGAGTGGACAGGTGGTGAGGGGAGTGGCAGAGCTAAGAGTGGACAGGTGGTGAGGGAAGTGGCAGAGCTAAGAGTGTACAGGTGGTGAGGAGTGGCAGAGCTAGAGTGGACAGGTGGTGAGGAGTGGCAGAGCTAAGAGTGGACAGGTGGTGAGGGAGTGGCAGAGCTAGAGTGGACAGGTGGTGAGGGAGTGGCAGAGCTAAGAGTGGACAGGTGGTGAGGGAGTGGCAGAGCTAAGAGTGGACAGGTGGTGAGGGGGTGGCAGAGCTAAGAGTGACAGGTGGTGAGGGAGTGGCAGAGCTAAGAGTGGACAGGTGGTGAGGGAAGTGGCAGAGCTAAGAGTGACAGGTGGTGAGGGAGTGGCAGAGCTAGAGTGGACAGGTGGTGAGGGGAGTGGCAGAGCTAAGAGTGACAGGTGAGGGAGTGGCAGAGCTAGAGTGGACAGGTGGTGGGAGTGGCAGAGCTAAGAGGGACAGGTGGTGAGGGAAGTGGCAGAGCTAAGAGTGACAGGTGGTGAGGAAGTGGCAGACTAAGAGTGACAGGTGGTGAGGGAAGTGGCAGAGCAAGAGTGGACAGGTGGTGAGGAGTGGCAGAGCATGAGTGGACAGGTGTGAGGAGTGGCAGAGCTAAGAGTGGACAGGTGGTGAGGGAAGTGGCAGACTATGAGTGAATGGCACAGGTGTGAGGGGAGTGCCAGAGCTAAGAGTGGTGAGGGGAGTGCCAGAGCTAAGAGTGTGAAGTGCAGAGCTAGTGTGCACAGGGGAATTTAATGGCTCACAGTGGTCAGGAATGTCACACTGGCCTTGTGTCGAATGTGCATACTTTATGATGTGATGTGTCACACCCTGTGTCACTATGTTCGGAATGTGTCACACCCTGTGTCACTATGTGTCGGAATGTGTCACACCCTGGTCACTATGTGTCGGAATGTGTCACACCCTGGTCACTATGTGTCGGAATGTCACACCCTGTGTCACTATGTGTCGGAATGTGCACACCTGTGTCACTAGTGTCGGAATGTGTCACACCCTGTGTCACTTGTGTCGGAATGTGTCACACCCTGGTCACTGTGTCGGAATGTGTCACACCCTGTGTCACTATGTGTCGGATGTGTCACACCCTGCGTCACTATGTGTCGGAATGTGTCACACCCTGCGTCACTATGTGTCGGAATGTGTCACACCCTGTGTCACTATGTGTCGGAATGTGTCACACCCTGCGTCACTATGTGTCGGAATGTGTCACACCCTGTGTCACTATGTGTCGGAATGTGTCACACCCTGCGTCACTATGTGTCGGAATGTGTCACACCCTGCGTCACTGTGTGTCGGAATGTGTCACACCCTGCGTCACTGTGTCGGAATGTGTCACACCCTGCGTCACTATGTGTCGGAATGTGTCACACCCTGCGTCACTATGTGTCGGAATGTGTCACACCCTGCGTCACTATGTGTCGGAATGTGTCACACCCTGCGTCACTATGTGTCGGAATGTGTCACACCCTGCGTCACTATGTGTCGGAATGTGTCACACCCTGTGTCACTATGTGTCGGAATGTGTCACACCCTGCGTCACTATGTGTCGGAATGTGTCACACCCTGCGTCACTATGTGTCGGAATGTGTCACACCCTGTGTCACTATGTGTCGGAATGTGTCACACCCTGCGTCACTATGTGTCGGAATGTGTCACACCCTGCGTCACTATGTGTCGGAATGCGTCACACCCTGCGTCACTATGTGTCGGAATGTGTCACACCCTGCGTCACTATGTGTCGGAATGTGTCACACCCTGCGTCACTATGTGTCGGAATGTGTCACACCCTGTGTCACTATGTGTCGGAATTTTCACACCCTGCGTCACTATGTGTCGGAATGTGTCACACCCTGCGTCACTATGTGTCGGAATGTGTCACACCCTGCGTCACTATGTGTCGGAATGTGTCACACCCTGTGTCACTATGTGTCGGAATGTGTCACACCCTGTGTCACTATGTGTCGGAATGTGTCACACCCTGCGTCACTATGTGTCGGAATGCGTCACACCCTGTGTCACTATGTGTCGGAATGCGTCACATCCTGCTAACGTTGTTAACTAACGCCATTGTGAGAGAGAAGAACTAGGAGACACGATAACAACACACAAAATACTCATTGAAAGTGATAGTATAGACAAGGAGAGGCGAGGAATGGGAATAATGGGTCACAACTAGAAGTTAAAGATGGGTGGCTCACAGGGATGTTAGGAAGTATTTCTTTAGCCTCAGAGTGGTGGAGGCAGGCTTGATGCAGAGCTTTAAGGTCAGGTGCGATAGGACCCCTCGAGGCTAGGAGTGATTCTGGCAAGCGGTAAGTTGAGAGACGGGGCCAGGAGCTATGTCTCAACCCCTGCAACTACAAACAGATGAATACACACACGACTCGACCCCTGCAACCACATATGGGTGAGTACACACACACACACACACACACAACACACACACACACACACACAACACACACAACACACACACACACACACACACACACACACACACACACACAACACACACAACACACACAACACACACAACACACACAACACACACAACACACACACACACACACAACACACAACACACACACACACACACACACACACACACACACACACACACACACACAACACACACAACACACAACACACACACACACACACACACAACACACACACACACACACACACAACACACACACACACACACACACAACACACACACACACACACACACACACACACACACAACACACACACACACAACACACACACAACACACAACACACACACACACAACACACACAACAACACACACACAACACACACACACAACACACACACAAAACACACACACACACACACACACACACACAAACACCCCACACACACACACACACACACACACACACACACACACACACACACACACACACACACACACACACACACACACACACACACACACACACACACACACACACACAAAACAAGCTTGACATCTGGTCTAGCAACTGGCTTCTCGAATTCAATCCCACCAAATGCAAAGTCATGAAGATCGGAGAAGGACAAGAAGACCGCTGACAGAGTACAGGCTAGGTGGACAAAGGCTACAAACCTCATCAAAGGAGAAAGATCTTGGGGTGAGTATAACACCAAGCACGTCTCCGGAGGCACACATCAACCAGATAACTGCGGCAGCATATGGGCGACTGGCAAACCTAAGATTAGCGTTCCGTTACCTTAACAAGGAATCGTTCAAGACACTGTATACCGTATACGTCAGGCCTATACTAGAGTATGCAGCACCAGTCTGGAACCCACACCTGGTCAAGCACGTCAAGAAACTAGAGAAAGTGCAAAGGTTTGCGACAAGGTTAGTTCCACAACTCAGGGGTCTGTCTTATGAAGAAAGGTTGAGGGAAATAGGACTAACAACACTGGAGGAAAGAAGGGTCAGAGGAGACATGATAACGACATACAAAATACTGCGGGGAATTGACAAGGTAGATAGTGACAGGTTGTTTCAGAGAGGGAACACAGAAACAAGGGGACACAACTGGAAGCTGAAGACTCAGATGAGTCAAAGGGATGTCAGGAAACATTTCTTCAGCCACAGAGTAGTCAGGAAGTGGAATGGACTAGAGAAAGATATAGTGGAGGCAGGAACCATACATAGTTTTAAGACAAGGTATGATAAAGCTCATGGAGCAGGGAGAGCAGAGACCCAGTAGCAGACAGCGAAGAGGCGGGGCCAGGAGCTGAGTCTCGACCCCTGCAACCACAATTAGGTGAGTACAATTAGGTGAGTACACACAACAACGGGTCATGGTGCGTGATGAGGTATCACAGTGGGCGCCTGTGACGAGCGGCGTACCGCAGGGGTCAGTCCTAGGAGCAGTGTTATTCTTGGTATATGTAAACGACATGACGGATGGGATAGACTCAGAAGTGTCTCTGTTCGCAGATGATGTGAAATTAATGAGGAGAATCACATCGGAAGAGGACCAAGCAGGACTTCAAACAGACCTGGACAAGCTTGACATCTGGCCTAGCAACTGGCTTCTCGAATTCAATCCCACCAAATGCAAAGTCATGAAGATCGGAGAAGGACAAAGAAGACCGCTGACAGAGTACAGGCTAGGTGGACAAGGGCTACAAACCTCGGCAAAGGAGAAAGACCTTGGGGTGAGTATAACGCCAAGTACGTCTCCGGAGGCACACATCAACCAGATAACTGCGGCAGCATATGGGCGACTGGCAAACCTAAGATTAGCGTTCCGTTACCTAAACAAGGAATCGTTCAAGACACTGTACACCGTGTACGTCAGGCCCATACTAGAATATGCAGCACCAGTCTGGAACCCACACCTGGTCAAGCACGTAAAGAAACTAGAGAAAGTGCAAAGGTTTGCGACAAGGTTAGTTCCACAACTCAGGGTCTGTCCTATGAAGAAAGGTTGAGGGAAATAGGACTAACAACACTGGAGGAAAGAAGGGTCAGAGGAGACATGATAACGACATACAAAATACTGCGGGGAATCGACAAGGTAGACAGGGACAGGATGTTCCAGAGAGGGAACACAGAAACAAGGGACACAACTGGAAGCTGAAGACTCAGATGAGTCAAAGGGATGTTAGGAAACATTTCTTCAGCCACAGAGTAGTCAGGAAGTGGAATAGTCTAGAGAAAGATATAGTGGAGGCAGGAACCATACATAGTTTTAAGACAAGGTATGATAAAGCTCATGGAGCAGGAGAGCGGAGACCCAGTAGCAGACAGCGAAGAGGCGGGGCCAGGAGCTGAGTCTCGACCCATGCAACCACAATTAGGTGAGTACAATTAGGTGAGTACACACACACACACACACACATACACACACACACACACACACACACACACACAACACACACAAACACACACACACACACACAACACACACACAAACACACAAACACACACACACTCACACAAACACACACAAACACACACAAACACACACAAACACACACACACACACACACACACACACACAACACACACTGTATTGACAGGTGTTCAAGCAGTGCCATTGTTGTGTGTTGTTAATGGTGTGATTGTGAGTCTGGATGTGAAGGTGAATGTTATCTCTCTCTCTCTCTCTCTCTCTCTCTCTCTCTCTCTCTCTCTCTCTCTCTCTCTCTCTCTCTCTCTCCTCTCTCTCCCTCTCCGTCTCTCTCTCTCAATAGTCAGGTTCAACATTAGGGACTGAGACAATAACAATAACAATGACCATTACATGACCTGGAATTAATATGAGCGAGGGTTGTCTCTTCTACCAATACCCATATATATATATATATATATATATATATATATATATATATATATATATATATATATATATATATATATATATATATATATATATATATATATATATATTGTGTGTGTGTGTGTGTGTGTGTGTGTGTGTGTGTGTGTGTACTCACCTAATTCACCTAATTGTACTTACCTAATTGTGGTTGCAGGGTCGAGACTCAGCTCCTGGCCCCGCCTCTTCGCTGTCTGCTACTGGGTCTCTGCTCTCCCTGCTCCATGAGCTTATCATACCTCGTCTTAAAACTATGTATGGTTCCTGCCTCCACTATATCTTTCTCTAGACTATTCCACTTCCTGACTACTCTGTAGCTGAAGAAATGCTTCCTAACATCCCTTTGACTCATCTGAGTCTTCAGCTTCCAGTTGTGTCCCCTTGTTTCTGTGTTCCTTTGTGTGTGTGTGTGTGTGTGTGTACTCTTTCCCTCTCCTCTCTCTTAATGCTCTCTGTTCCTCTCTCCCTCTCTCCCTTAATGCTCTCTCTCCCTCTCTCCCTCAGTGTTCTCTCTCCCTCTCCATGCACTGGCAGTATCACACACTACCATACACTGACAGTATCACACACTACCATACACTGACAGTATCACACACTACCATACACTGACAGTATCACACACTGGCAGTATCACACACTACCATACACTGGCAGTATCACACACCACCATACACTGGCAGTATCACACACTACCATACACTGGCAGTATCACACACTACCATACACTGGCAGTATCACACACTACCATACACTGGCAGTATCACACACTACCATACACTGGCAGTATCACACACTACCATACACTGGCAGTATCACACACTACCATACACTGGCAGTATCACACACCTACCATACACTGGCAGTATCACACACTACCATACACTGCAGTATCACACACTACCATACACTGGCAGTATCACACTACCATACACTGGCAGTATCCACACTACCATACACTGGCAGTATCACACACTACCATACACTGACAGTATCACACACTACCATACACTGACAGTATCACACACTACCATGCACTGGCAGTATCACACACTACCATACACTGGCAGTATCACACACTACCATACACTGGCGGTATCACACACTACCATGCACTGGCGGTATCACACACTACCATGCACTGGCAGTATCACACACTACCATGCACTGACAGTATCACACACCACCATGCACTGGCAGTATCACACACTACCATGCACTGGCAGTATCACACACTACCATACACTGGCAGTATCACACACTACCATACACTGGCAGTATCACACACCACCATACACTGGCAGTATCACACACTACCATACACTGGCAGTATCACACACTACCATACACTGGCGGTATCACACACTACCATGCACTGGCGGTATCACACACTACAATGCACTGGCAGTATCACACACTACCATGCACTGACAGTATCACACACTACCATACACTGGCAGTATCACACACTACCATACACTGGCAGTATCACACACCACCATGCACTGGCAGTATCACACACTACCATGCACTGGCAGTATCACACACTACCATGCACTGGCAGTATCACACACTACCATACACTGGCAGTATCACACACTACCATGCACTGGCGGTATCACACACTACCATGCACTGGCAGTATCACACACTACCATGCACTGACAGTATCACACACACCATGCACTGGCAGTATCACACACTACCATGCACTGGCAGTATCACACACTACCATACACTGGCAGTATCACACACTACCATACACTGGCAGTATCACACACTACCATACACTGGCAGTATCACACACTACCATACACTGGCAGTATCACACACTACCATACACTGGCGCTATCACACACTACCATGCACTGGCGGTATCACACACCACCATGCACTGGCAGTATCACACACTACCATGCACTGGCGTATCACACACCACCATGCACTGACGGTATCACACACTACCATGCACTGGCGGTATCACACACCACCATGCACTGGCAGTATCACACACTACCATGCACTGGCAGTATCACACACTACCATACACTGGCGGTACCACAGTACCATACACTGGCAGTATCACACACTACCATGCACTGGCGGTATCACACACTACCATGCACTGGCAGTATCACACACTACCATGCACTGACAGTATCACACACCACCATGCACTGGCAGTATCACACACTACCATGCACTGGCAGTATCACACACTACCATACACTGGCGGTACCACAGTACCATACACTGGCAGTATCACACACTACCATGCACTGACAGTATCACACACTACCATGCACTGGCAGTATCACACACTACCATGCACTGACAGTATCACACACCACCATGCACTGGCAGTATCACACACTACCATGCACTGGCAGTATCACACACTACCATACACTGGCGGTACCACAGTACCATACACTGGCAGTATCACACACTACCATGCACTGGCGGTATCACACACTACCATGCACTGGCAGTATCACACACTACCATGCACTGACAGTATCACACACTACCATGCACTGGCAGTATCACACACTACCATACACTGGCGGTACCACAGTACCATACACTGGCAGTATCACACACTACCATACACTGGCGGTATCACACACTACCATACACTGGCAGTATCACACACTACCATGCACTGGCGGTATCACACACCACCATGCACTGGCAGTATCACACACTACCATACACTGGCAGTATACACACTACCATGCACTGGCGGTATCACACACCACCATGCACTGGCAGTATCACACACCACCATGCACTGGCAGTATCACACACTACCATGCACTGGCGGTATCACACACTACCATGCACTGGCAGTATCACACACACCATGCACTGGCAGTATCACACACACCATACACTGGCAGTATCACACACCACCATGCACTGGCAGTATCACACACACCATGCACTGGCAGTATCACACACTACCATACACTGGCAGTATCACACACCACCATACACTGGCGGTATCACACACCACCATGCACTTGCAGTATCACACACTACCATACACTGGCGGTATCACACACTACCATGCACTGGCGGTATCACACACCACCATGCACTGGCAGTATCACACACTACCATGCACTGGCAGTATCACACACTACCATACACTGGCAGTATCACACACTACCATGCACTGGCGGTATCACACACCACCATGCACTGGCAGTATCACACACTACCATGCACTGGCAGTATCACACACTACCATGCACTGGCGGTATCACACACCACCATGCACTGGCAGTATCACACACCACCATGCACTGGCAGTATCACACACTACCATACACTGGCAGTATCACACACCACCATGCACTGGCAGTATCACACACCACCATGCACTGGCAGTATCACACACCACCATGCACTGGCAGTATCACACACTACCATACACTGGCGGTATCACACACACCATGCACTGGCAGTATCACACACTACCATGCACTGGCAGTATCACAACCACCATGCACTGGCGGTATCACACACCACCATGCACTGGCAGTATCACACACCACCATGCACTGGCAGTATCACACACTACCATGCACTGGCAGTATCACACACCACCATGCACTGGCAGTATCACACACTACCATACACTGGCGGTATCACACACCACCATACACTGGCAGTATCACACACTACCATGCACTGGCAGTATCACACACTACCATGCACTGGCGGTATCACACACTACCATGCACTGGCAGTATCACACACTACCATGCACTGGCAGTATCACACACTACCATACACTGGCAGTATCACACACTACCATACACTGGCAGTATCACACACTACCATACACTGGCAGTATCACACACTACCATGCACTGGCAGTATCACACACTACCATGCACTGGCAGTATCACACACTACCATGCACTGGCAGTATCACACACTACCATGCACTGGCAGTATCACACACTACCATGCACTGGCAGTATCACACACTACCATGCACTGGCAGTATCACACACTACCATACACTGGCAGTATCACACACTACCATGCACTGGCGGTATCACACACTACCATGCACTGGCAGTATCACACACTACCATGCACTGGCGGTATCACATATTATGGTGATGGCTGCAGCTCCCTTTCATCTTATTGACACACTCACTCAGCTATGCAAATTGACACCGCAGTGTAAACGACGTAATGACGCAATTACGCAGAAAGACAAGTGACGCAACTACACAAATGGGCAGACTACACAAATGACGCAATTATACAAGTTTTGTGGTAAGAGAGAGGGAAGTTAATTATGTACACAGGTGATTCACACGGGTGTAAAACTAATTTGTGACGCAATTAATTGATGTTTTGTGTGTAGCATCTCTCTCTCTCTCTCTCTCTCTCTCTCTCTCTCTCTGAGTACTCTACTTGGCTCCTAAAAGTGTTCGGCATTACCTTATATTGTACACACGCTTCCTGTGCGTGTGTACTCCAGGTATATGTGGTTGCAGGAGTCACAGCTCCTGGCCCCGTCTTCGTAGCTGATGATTGTTAGATGTACACCAAGTGTGTGAGATTAACATTGTGTGAGATTAACATTGTGTGTGAGATTAACATTGTGTGTGATATTAACATTGTGTGTGAGATTAACATTGTGTGTGAGATTAACATTGTGTGTGATATTAACATTGTGTGAGATTAACATTGTGTGATATTAACATTGTGTGTGAGATAAACTGAGATAAATATTGAGTGTGAGGTCAGCATCGTGAGGTCAACATTGTGAGGTCAACATTGTGAGGGATGATCAACATTGTGAGGTCAACATGTGAGGTCAACATGTGTGAGTATGTAACATTGTGGTAGATCAACATTGTGAGGTCAACATTAGTGTGAGGTCATCATTGAGGTCAACATTGTGAGGTCAACATTGTGAGGTCAACATTGTGAGGTCAACATTGTGAGGTCAACATTGTGAGGTCAACATTGTGAGGTCAACATTGTGAGGTCAACATTGTGAGGTCAACATTGTGAGGTCAACATCGTGAGGTCAACATTGTGAGGTCAACATTGTGAGGTCAACATTGAGGTCAACATCGTGAGGTCAACATTGTGAGGTCAACATTGTGAGGTCAACATCGTGAGGTCAACATTGTGAGGTCAAAATTGTGAGGTCAACATCGTGAGGTCAACATCGTGAGGTCAACATTGTGAGGTCAACATTGTGAGGTCAGCATGTGAGGTCAACATTGTGAGGTCAACATTGTGAGGTCAGCATCGTGAGGTCAACATCGTGAGGTCAACATTGTGAGGTCAAAATTGTGAGGTCAACATCGTGAGGTCAACATTGTGAGGTCAACATTGTGAGGTCAACATCGTGAGGTCAACATCGTGAGGTCAACATCGTGAGGTCAGCATTGTGAGGTCAACATCGTGAGGTCAACATCGTGAGGTCAACATCGTGAGGTCAACATTGTGAGGTCAACATTGTGAGGTCAACATTGTGAGGTCAAGCATCGTGAGGTCAACATCGTGAGGTCAACATCGTGAGGTCAACATCGTGAGGTCAACATTGTGAGCAACATTGTGAGGTCAACATCGTGAGGTCAGCATCGTGAGGTCAGCATCGTGAGGTCAACATTGTGAGGTCAACATTGTGAGGTCAGCATCGTGAGGTCAACATTGTGAGGTCAACATTGTGAGGTCAGCATTGTGAGGTCAACATTGTGAGGTCAACATCGTGTGGTCAGCATCGTGAGGTCAACATTGTGAGGTCAACATTGTGAGGTCAACATTGTGAGGTCAGCATTGTGAGGTCAACATTGTGAGGCCAACATTGGGAGGTCAGCATCGTGAGGTCAACATTGTGAGGTCAACATTGGGTCAGCAGGAAGCCAACATTGTGAGGTCAACATTGTGAGGTCAACATTGTGAGGTCAGCATCGTGAGGTCAACATTGTGAGGTCAACATTGTGAGGTCAACATCGTGAGGTCAGCATTGTGAGGTCAACATTGTGAGGCCAACATTGGTGAGGTCAGCATTGTGAGGTCAACATTGTGTGAGGTCAACATCGTGAGGTCAACATTGTGAGGTCAGCATTGTGAGGTCAACATTGTGAGGTCAACATTGTGAGGTCAGCATTGTGAGGTCAACATTGTGAGGCCAACATTGGGAGGTCAGCATTGTGAGGTCAACATTGTGAGGTCAACATCGTGAGGTCAACATTGTGAGGTCAGCATTGTGAGGTCAACATTGTGAGGTCAACATTGTGAGGTCAGCATTGTGAGGTCAGCATCGTGAGGTCAGCATCGTGAGGTCAGCATTGTGAGGTCAACATTGTGAGGTCAACATCGTGAGGTCAACATTGTGAGGTCAGCATTGTGAGGTCAACATTGTGAGGTCAACATTGTGAGGTCAACATTGTGAGGTCAACATCGTGAGGTCAACATCGTGAGGTCAGCATCGTGAGGTCAACATTGTGAGGTCAGCATCGTGAGGTCAACATTGTGAGGTCAGCATCGTGAGGCCAACATTGTGAGGTCAACATTGTGAGGTCAACATGTGAGGTCAACATGAGGTCAATCGTGAGGTCAGCATCGTGAGGTCAACATTGTGAGGTCAGCATCGTGAGGTCAACATTGTGAGGTCAGCATCGTGAGGTCAACATTGTGAGGTCAACATTGTGAGGCCAACATTGTGAGGTCAACATTGTGAGGTCAACATTGTGAGGTCAACATCGTGAGGTCAACATCGTGAGGTCAGCATCGTGAGGTCAACATTGTGAGGTCAGCATCGTGAGGTCAACATCGTGAGGTCAGCATCGTGAGGTCAACATCGTGAGGTCAACATTGTGAGGTCAGCATCGTGAGGTCAACATTATGAGGTCAGCATCGTGAGGTCAACATCGTGAGGTCAACATTGTGAGGTCAGCATCGTGAGGTCAGCATCGTGAGGTCAACATCGTGAGGTCAACATCGTGAGGTCAGCATCGTGAGGTCAACATTGTGAGGTCAGCATCGTGAGGTCAGCATCGTGAGGTCAACATCGTGAGGTCAGCATCATGAGGTCAACATTGTGAGGTCAGCATCGTGAGGTCAGCATCGTGAGGTCAACATCGTGAGGTCAACATTGTGAGGTCAGCATCGTGAGGTCAACATCGTGAGAGGCTGGAGGATGCACTTTCATTATTGGTAACAGCTCGCGCTGGGCCACAACTTTCTTGTTATTGTTCTTTCTACAGACATTGTTGCCAACTTGTTCCCTGGAGCCCTGGCCTGGGAAGCCCTGGCCTGGGGAGCCCTGGCCTGGGGAGCCCTGGCCTGGGGGCAAGAAGGACCCTGGACCAGTCGATATCCTGCTGCTCTAGCAACTTTCTTGTTACAAGTTTGTTTCTAGTTGAGGACGCAGTGTTAGGAACTAGCACTGCAAGGCAGTGCTAGTTCCAG
>WNWK01001145.1:295000-318992 GCA_009830355.1 Cherax destructor | reverse complement strand
CCACACACTCCCACACTACACACACTCCCACACTACACCACACACTCCCACACTACACACACTCCCACACTATACCACACACTCCCACACTACACACACTCCCACACTACACCACACACTCCCACACTACACACACTCCCACACTACACCACACACTCCCACTCTACACTGTGCCTCCTGTACTTCTTGGCTCCACAGTATTGATCCCAAATTCACTCCCCATGGTTGCTGTTTTGGGGAGACCTCACTCTACCTCTTCACTCTACCTCCTCACCCTACCTCCTCACCCTACCTCCTCACTTTACCTCCTCATCCTTCCTTCTCAGCCTACCTTCTCACCCTACCTTCTCACCCTACCTTTTCACTCTACCTCCTCTACTTCCTCACCATACCTCCTCACCCTACAACATCTACTTACTCATCCTACCTTCTCTACCTCCTCACCCTATCTCCTCACCCTACCTCCTCACCCTACTTCCTCATCCTACCTTCTCACCCTACTTCCTCATCCTACCTTCTCACCCTACCTCCTTATCCTATCTCCTCACCCTACCTCCTCACTCTACATCCTCACCCTACCTCCTTATCCTACCTCCTCACCCTACCTCCTCACTCTACATCCTCACCCTACCTCTTTACTCTACCTCCTCACCCTTTCTCCTTACCCAACTTTCTCACCCTACCTCCTCACCCTACCTCCTCACCCTACCTCCTCACCCTACCTCCTCACCCTACCTCACCCCAAGACTAGTCTCGTTGCAAACCTCTGCTATTTTACGAGTTTCTTGATATGCCTGATGAGGTACGGGGGTGCATACTGCCGCATACCGCCACATGCGCCCAACATGCGCCCAACATGAGCCCAACATGAGCCCAACATGAGCCCAACATGAGCCCAACATGAGCCCAACATGCGCCCTACATATGATGTGCGTCCTGAAAGCTAATCTTAGGATTTGGCAGACATGTATTTCCTTCGATTATTTTTTTAGATAGCTGTGCTGCTTACCTGTGATTTACCTGTGAGCTGTTTCGAGAGTTTTCCTGCTGTCGCGACACCGGCTTGGGGCCCGGCCTCCCTGGCGATTGCTTGGTCGACCAGGCTGTTGCTATTGGTGATTCGCCGGCGCCACGTATACATCACAGCCTGGTTGAAGTGGTGACACCCAAGGGTGTGTTTTACTCTGGCATTCTTGCATGTTTACAGACACACACATGATGGTGGTCACTCCTAGGGTCACTATCTTGAACACTAAATTGTCCACTTATCGAGGAATATAGAGATAGACAGTGCATCACTTAAGTGTAAAGATCACTTGACAGTTATGACCCCACATGGAGACACAAACACAGGAGGTGGGTTATTATTGAGCAGATAGACACACCTGGAGTATACCTGGAGAGGGTTTCGGGGGGTCAACGCCCCCGCGGCTCGGTCTGAGACCAGGCCTCGTAGTGGATCCGTGTCTGATCAACCAGGCTGTTACTGCTGGCTGCACGCAAACTGGCGTACGAAGCACAGCCCGGTTGGTGAGGTACTGACTTTAGGTGCCTGTCTAGTGCCTTCTTGAAGACAGCCAGGGGTCTATTGGTAATCCCCCTTATGTATGCTGGGAGGCAGTTGAACAGTCTTGGGCCCCGGACACTTATTGTGTTGTCTCTCAGTGTACTCGTGGCGCCCCTGCTTTTCATTGGGGGAATGTTGCATCTCCTGCCGAGTCTTTTGCTTTCATAGGGAGTGATTTTTGTGTGCAAGTTTGGTACAAATCCCTCTAGGATTTTCCAAGTGTATATCATGTATCTTTCTCGCCTGCGTTCCAGGGAATACAAATCGAGGGACTTCAACCGTTCCCAGTAATTTAGGTGCCTTATCGTACTTATGTGTGCAGTGAAAGTTCTTTGTACACTCTCCAGGTCAGCAATTTCGCCAGCCTTGAAGGGGGCAGTTAGTGTACAGCAATATTCCAGCCTAGAGAGAACAAGCGATTTGAAGAGAATCATCATGTTTTGAAGGATCTCATTACCCATCCTATTATTTTCGTAGCAGATGCGGTAGATACATTGTTGTGATCTTTGAAGGCGAGATCCTCTGACATTATCAACCCTAGGTCCTTCACATTACTTTTTCGCTCTATTGTATGGTTAGAATTTGTTGTATACCCTGATACAGTTTTAATTTCCTCGAATTTTCCATATCTGAGTAGTTGAAATTTCTCTTCACTGAACTTCATATTGTTTTGAGTGACCCATTTGAAAATTTGGTTGACGTCCGCTTAGAGTCTTGCGGTGTCTTCGATGAAGGTCACTACCATGGCAATTCGGGTGTCATCTGCAAAGGAAGACAAGGAGCCATGGCTTACATGGCTTACATGGCTTACATGGCAGATATGAGGATGAGGAATAGGATGGGAGCGAGTATGTGCCTTGTGGAACAGAGCTTTTCACAGTAGCCGTCTCAGATTTTACTTTGTTTACTACTACTCTTTGTGTTCTAATTATTAGAAAATTATAGATCCAGCTACCAACTTTTCTTGTTATTCCTTTATCCCGCATTTTGTGTGCTATTTCACCATGGTCACACTTGTCAAAGGCTTTTGCAAAGTCTGTGTATACTACATCTGCATTTTGTTTGTCTTCTAGAGCATCCAGGACGTTGTCATAGTGGTCCATTAGTTGGGACAGGCAGGAACGACCTGCTCTAAACCCATGTTGCCCTGGGTTGTGTAACTGATGGGTATTTAGATGGTTGGCGATCTTGCTTGTTAGAACCCTTTCAAAGATTTTTATGATATGGGACGTTAGTGCTATCAGTCTGTAGTTCTTTACAATTGCTTTACTGCCCCCTTTGTAGAGTGGGGCTATGTCTGCTGTTTTTAGTGAGTGTAGGATGACCCCTGTGTCCATAATCCCTCTCCATAGAATGCTGAAGGCACGCGACAGGGGCTTCTTGCAGTTCTTGATGAACACGGAGTTCCATGAGTCTGGGCCTGGGGCAGAGTGTATGGGCATATCAATTATTGCCTTTTTTAAAGTCTTGTGGTGTTAGGATAACATCAGAGATTTTTGAGATGACCAAAATTTGGGTCTCGTTCATAAAGAATTCATTTGGATTGTCGACCCTTAGTCTGGGCAGCGGCTCGCTGAACACTGAGTCGTATTGGGACTTTAATATCTCACTCATTTCTTGGCTGTTATCTGTGTATCTCCCATCCTGCCTAAGCAGGGGCCCAATACTGGATGTTGTTTTACCCTGTGTGATATGTTAATATTGTTAATGAAAATAAGATACCAGACCTATTAAGCAAATTTCGTAAATTTGCATAATAAGGCTGAAGATATAAATCCAGATGTACTCCTGTAAAACCTCTCGGAGCCTAGTTCCTAGACCTTTTGTGTATCCATATGCTCCTCTGCTACCCTCCACAGGATAGATATGGAGTTGCACAGTAAAATAGCCACTTCGGCGGCAAAAATCTAATCAGTTCCGGCAATATTTCTGATATCTGCTGGTAGCAAGTTGAACAGTCGAGTCCCACGCATATTGATACTGTTCTTTTGTGTCCATGACTCCCCGCTCTTCGCTGGTTCTAATTTTTATTATTCCTTTCATGTCTCTCACTCCACTGGTGATATGCTCGGTGCTGTGCTCACCCAGAGGTTCTCCTTGATAAGGTCAATTGATAAGTTTTCTCTGTTCTCGCCTCTTTATATTTTTTTCTCGTTAGTTTCATATGAACTACTAGGGGATACCTGTCACGTGATCTACTAACAGGGGTACCTGTCACGTGATCTACTAAAAGGGATACTTCTAACGTGATCTAAGATGGATACTTGCCACGTGATCTAACTAGGATACCTGTCACATGATCTAACAGCGATACCTGTCACATGATCTACTAACAGGGATACCTATCACATGATCGATTAACAGGGATATCTGTCACATGATCTATTAACATCGATACCTGTCACTTGATCTAACAGGGATACATGTCACGTGATCTAACAGGGATACCTGTCACTTGATCTAACAGGAATACATGTCACGTGATCTAACAGGGATACCTGTCACGTGATCTACTAACAGGGATACCTATCACATGATCTATTAACAGGGATACCTGTCGCTTGATCTAACAGGGATACATGTCAGGGGATCTAACATGGACACATGTCTTGTGATCTAGTAGGGATACCTGTCACGTGATCTAACAGGGATACCTGTCACTTGATCTACTAACAGGGATGCCTGTCACGTGTTCTAATATGGATACCTTAGCTGTTCTGGCATATCTTTCACGTACACCAGAAATCTCTCTCTCTCTCTCTCTCTCTCTCTCTCTCTCTCTCTCTCTCTCTCACACACACATAATCGAGGTAAGTTTAGGTTCATTCTTGGCTGCTGTTCCTCCCGGAATGATCGTTCGTACACAACAATTAATGAATTTCCTCCCAGAATGATTCGCTGTTTACAGAGTCGTCCACTTTTATCATGCTTCTTCTTCTTATTATTATTATTATTTATTTTATATATATACATATATTTTTTTACATTTTTCTACCTGTACCAGCAGTCACCATCACAATCACCATTGCAATCACCACCATCACAATCACCATCACAATCACCATCACAATCACCATTACAATCACCATCACAATCACCATCACAATCGCCATCATCACAGTCACCACCATCATCACAATCACCATCATAATCACCACCACAGTCACCACAATCACAATCGCCACCATCACAGTCACCACCATCATCCCAATCACCATCACAATCGCCACAATCACAGTAACCACCATCACAATCACCATTACAATCACCACCACAATCACAATCACCACCATCATCACAATCACCATCACCATCACAATCACCATCACAATCACCATCATCACAATCACCATCACAATCACCACCATCATCACAATCACCACTACCGTTACAATCACCATCACAATCACCACCACCATTACAATCACCATCACAATCACCACTATTACAATCACCATCACAATCACCACCACCATTACAATCACCACCATCATCACAATCACCACCACAGTCACCACCATCATCACAATCACCTCCACAATCACCACCACAGTCACCACCACCATCACAGTCACCATTACAATCACCACCATCATCACAATCACCACCATCACAATCACCATCACAATCACCACCACCATTACAATCACCACCATCATCACAATCACCACCACAGTCACCACCATCATCACAATCACCTCCACAGTCACCACCATCACAATCACCACCACCATTACAATCACCATCACAATCACCACCACAGTCACCACCATCATCACAATCGCCACCACCTCCGCCTTCTCTTCCTCTCCCCTTTTTTTTCAATTTTACTGACACAAGAAAGAATTAGAAGAGAAAATAAATAACGCCAGAAGTGGAAATAGGTATAGAACTCATTACTTTCTCTCCTCCCAGAATTAATAAGATAAAACTAGAATAATACTGGCACTTTTAACTTGCTGTTAACTTATTAAATAACGGAAATTCGGACCCTCTTATCTTATTAAATAACGGAAATACGGACTCTCTTATCTTATTAAATAACGGAAATACGGACGCTGTTAACTTATTAAATAACGGAAATACGGATGTTATCATATTAAATGACGGAAATACGGACGCTGTTAACTTATTAAATAACGGAAATACGGATGCTGTTAACTTAGTAACGGAAATACGGACGCTGTTAACTTATTTAATAACGGAAATACGGATGTTGTTACCTTATTAAATAACGGAAATACGGACGCTGTTATCTTATTAAATAACGGAAATACGGACGCTGTTAACTTAACGGAAATACGGTCACTGTTAACTTGATAAATAACGAAAATACGGACGCTGTTGACTTATTAAATAACGGAAATACGGTCACTGTAAACTTAGTAACGGAAATAGTCACTGTTAACTTACTGAACAACGGAAATATGGGCTCTGTTAACATTTAACTTACTAAATAACAGAAATACGGTCACTGTTAATATGTTAAATATGAGTCTTAACGTAAATACGGAGACAACTAAACGAATACGGAGATTCAATTCCAGTGTCAACGCCATTACGGAGATTTATCGTCAGTGTCAACGCCATTACGGAGATTTATCGTCAGTGTCAACGCCATTACGAAGATTTATCGTCAGTGTCAACGCCATTACGGAGATTTATCGTCAGTGTCAACGCTATTACGGGGATTTATCGTCAGTTTCAAAGTTATTATGGGGATTTATCGTCAGTGTCAACACTATTACGGGGATTTATCGTCAGCTTCAACGTTTTTATTAAGATTTATCGTCAATCTCAACGCTATTACGGATATTTATCGTCAGTGTCAACGCTATTCTGGGGATTTACGTGAAACGTAAATCCAAAGAATAATGAGGTAATGGGGATAGTGATGGGGTAATGAGGATAGTGAGAAGAGGTTTAATGAAAATGATGAAGGAATAGTGATAGAGGGATAATGATGATGGAGGGATAGTAGATGATGGTGAAGGGATACCAAATAATGATGGAGGAATAGTAATGATAATAGAGGGATAGTGATGATGGCGGGATAGTGATGGTGATGGCGGGATAGTGATGATGGCAGGATAGTGATGATGATGGCGGGATAGTGATGGTGATGGCGGGATAGTGATGGTGATGGCGGGATAGTGATGATGGCGGGATAGTGATGATGATGGAGGAACAGTGATGATAATAACTTTGTGGTTGATGGTGTTAATGATTATATAATATACATGAAAAGAATGAGAGAGAGAGATAAAGAGAGAGAGAGAGAGAGAGAGAGATAATTACGTATATTAAACACAAGATGAAGCATAGCAAGAAAATAATTGGCAATCTGGAAAACAGGTGATTGTGGGAAAGGAAAAGGAACAGTAGGGAAGTGAGACGGAGAAAAAGAAGAGGAAGGGAAAGTAGAGGGATGAAGAAAGAGGAAGAGAAGGAAAGGGGGGCACCTCCTCAGGAAGGGGGCACTTCCCCAGGAAGGGGGCACCACCCCCAGGAAGGGGGGAACCTCCCCAGGAAGGGGGCACCTCCCCCAGGAAGGGGGGCACCTCCCCAGGAAGGGGGCACCTCCCCCAGGAAGGGGGCACCTCCCCAGGAAGGGGGCACCTCCTCTAGGAAGGGGGGCACCTCCCCCAGGAAGGGGGCACCTCCCCAGGAAGGGCATCTCCCCCAGGAAGGGGGCATCTCCCCCAGGAAGGGGGGCACCTCCCCAGGAAGGGGGCACCTCCCCAGGAAGGGGGCATCTCCCCCAGGAAGGGGGCACCTCCCCAGGAAAGGGGCACCTCCTCTAGGAAGGGGGGCACCTCCCCCAGGAAGGGGGCACCTCCCCAGGAAGGGGGCACCTCCTCTAGGAAGGGGGCATCTCCCCCAGGAAGGGGGCACCTCCCCAGGAAGGGGGCACCTCCTCTAGGAAGGGGGCATCTCCCCCAGGAAGGGGGCACCTCCCCAGGAAGGGGGCACCTCCCCAGGAAGGGGGCACCTCCCCCCAGCGCCTACTGAATTGGAAAAAAAATATTACGGAAATATAAACTGTATATACCCGTAAGAGCTTATTATTATTATTATTATTATTATTATTATTATTATTATTATTATTATTATTGTTATTGTCAATAGAACATCTACTACATAGCTGGAATCACTTGTGGCGTAGGATAGACAAGTGAGGATAGTAGGATAGACAAGTGAGGATAGTAGGATAGACAAGTGAGGATAGTAGGATAGACAAGTGAGGATAGTAGGATAGACAAGTGAGGATAGTAGGATAGACAAGTGAGGATAGTAAGATAGACAAGTGAGGATAGTAGGATAGACAAGTGAGAATAGGATAGACAAGTGAGGATAGGATAGACAAGTGAGGATAGTAGGATAGACAAGTGAGGATAGTAAGATAGACAAGTGAGGATAGTAGGATAGACAAGTGAGGATAGGATAGACAAGTGAGGATAGGATAGACAAGTGAGGATAATAGGATAGACAAGTGAGGATAGGATAGACAAGTGAGGATAGGATAGACAAGTGAGGATAGTAGGATAGACAAGTGAGGATAGTAGGATAGACAAGTGAGGATAGTAAGATAGACAAGTGAGGATAGTAGGATAGACAAGTGAGAATAGGATAGACAAGTGAGGATAGGATAGACAAGTGAGGATAGTAGGATAGACAAGTGAGGATAGTAGGATAGACAAGTGAGGATAGGATAGACAAGTGAGGATAGTAGGATAGACAAGTGAGGATAGGATAGACAAGTGAGGATAGTAGGATAGACAAGTGAGGATAGTAGGATAGACAAGTGAGGATAGGATAGACAAGTGAGGATAGGATAGACAAGTGAGGATAAGGATAGACAAGTGAGGATAGGATAGCAGTGAGGATAGGATAGCAAGTGAGGATAGTAGAGATAGACAAGTGAGGAATAGGATAGACAAGTGAGGATAGTAGGATAGACAAGTGAGATAGGATAGACAAGTGAGGATAGTAGGATAGACAAGTGAGGATAGTAGATAGACAAGTGAGAGAAGATAGTAGGATAGGATGACAAGTGAGGATAGTAGGATAGACAAGTGAGGATAGAGATAGACAAGTGAGGATAGTAGGATAGACAAGTGAGGATAGTAGGATAGACAAGTGAGGAATAGATAGACAAGTGAGGATAGTAGGATAGACAAGTAGGATAGGATAGACAAGTGAGGATAGATGCAGAGATAGAACAAGTGAGGATAGGATAGACAAGTGAGGAATAGGATAGACAAGTGAGGATAGGATAGACAAGTGAGGATATAGGATAGACAAGTGAGGATATAGGATAGAACAAGTGAGGATAGTAGGATAGACAAGTGAGATAGTGATAGACAAGTGAGGATAGTAGGATAGACAAGGAGGAATAGGATAGACAAGTGAGGATAGTAGGATAGACAAGGAGGATAGGATAGACAGTGAGGATAGAGGATACAGTGAGGATAGGATAGACAAGTGAGGATAGTAGGATAGACAAGTGAGGATAGTAGGATAGACAATGAGGATAGGATAGACATGAGGATAGAAGAAAGTGAGGATAGGATAGAAAGTAGGATGGATAGGATAGACAAGTGAAGATAGGATAGACAAGTGAGGATAGTAGGATAGACAAGTGAGGATAGTAGGATAGATAAGTGAGGATAGTAGGATAGACAAGTGAGAATAGGATAGACAAGTGAGGATAGGATAGACAAGTGAGGATAGTAGGATAGACAAGTGAGGATAGTAGGATAGACTAGTGAGGATAGGATAGACAAGTGAGGATAGTAGGATAGACAAGTGAGGATAGTAGGATAGACAAGTGAGGATAGTAGGATAGACAAGTGAGAATAGGATAGACAAGTGAGGATAGGATAGACAAGTGAGGATAGTAGGATAGACAATTGAGGATAGGATAGACAAGTGAGGATAGTAGGATAGACAAGTGAGGATAGGATAGACAAGTGAGGATAGGATAGACAAGTGAGGATAGTAGGATAGACAAGTGAGGATAGGATAGACAAGTGAGAATAGGATAGACAATTGAGGATAGGATAGACAAGTGAGGATAGTAGGATAGACAAGTGAGGATAGGATAGACAAGTGAGGATAGGATAGACAAGTGAGGATAGTAGGATAGACAAGTGAGGATAGTAGGATAGACAATTGAGGATAGGATAGACAAGTGAGCTTCAGTTGTATCGTCCTTTATACTAAATAGAAAGTTGGAATACACATCAAAAAGCAATTTTGTGAACACTATAAATACCCTTCATGGTTTGAAATATATCTCCCTCCCCTCCCATCACCCTCACCCTCACCCCTTCCCTCACCCCTTTCTCACCCTCCCTAACCCCATCCCTACCCTCACCTCCCTCACCTCCCCTCCCCCAAACCCTCCCCCCCCCACCCCGACAGCACACTTCTGAAGAATGGCAGTATATAGGACTACTATAACTCAAGTAGGAGGATGTATGGATAGGGATACTAGGGAAGGGAGAGATGTATGAACTGAGGAGAGGGAAGGGAGGATGTATGACTGAGAGAGGAAGGGAGATGATGATGACTGAGGAGAGGAGGGGAGATGTATATGACTGAGGGAGAGGAAGGAGGATGTATGATGACTGAGGAGAGGAAGGGAGGATGTATGATGACTGAGGAGAGGAAGGAGGATGTATGATGACTGAGGAGGGGGAAGGGAGGATGTATATGACTGAGGAGAGGGAAGGGGAGGATGTATGATACTGGGGAGAGGGAAGGGAGGATGTATGATGACTGAGGGAGAGGAAGGAGGATGTATGATGACTGAGGAGAGGAAGGAGGATGTATATGACTGAGGAGAGGAAGGAGGATGTATATGACTGAGAGAGGGAAGGAGGATGATATATGACTGAAGGGAAGAGAGAGAGAAAGAGAGAGGATGTATATGACTGAGGGAAGGGAAAGGAGGATGTATATGACTGAGAGAAGAGGGGAAGAGGGAGGAGATATGATGACTGAGGAGAGGAAGGGAGGATGTATGATGACTGAGGGAGAGGGAAGGGAGGATGTATGATGACTGAGGAGAGGGAAGGAGGATGTATGATGACTGAGGGAGAGGAAGGAGGATGTATGATACTGAGGAGAGGAAGGGAGGATGTATGATGACTGAGGAGAGGAAGGAGGATGTATGATGACTGAGGAGAGGAAGGAGGATGTATGATGACTGAGGGAGAGGGGAAGGGGAGGATGTATGATGACTGAGGGAGAGGGGAAGGGGAGGATGTATAATGACTGAGGGAGAGGGAAGGTGTGGATGTATAATGACTGAGGAAGAGGGGAAAGAGAGGATGTATGATGACTGAGGGAGAGGGAAGGTGAGGATGTATGATGACTGAGGAAGAGGGGAAGGGGAGGATGTATGATGACTGAGGGAGAGGGGAAGGGGAGGATGTATGATGACTGAGGGAGAGGGGAAGGGGAGGATGTATGATGACTGAGGGAGAGGGGAAGGGGTTGATTTATGATGACTGAAGAAGAGGGGAAGGGGAGGATGTATGATGACTGACGGAGAGGGGAAGGGGAGGATGTATGATGACTGACGGAGAGGGGAAGGGGAGAATGTATGATGACATAGGGAGGGGTAAAGGGGGAGGATGTATGATGACATAGGGAGGGGTAAAGGGGGAGGATGTATGATGACGGACGGGGGAAGGGGAGGATGTATGAATGAGGGTAGGGGAGGAGGGGAGAGGAAGTATAAATGAGGGTATACCTGGAGTATACCTGTATGGTTTTTTCGGGGTCAGCGCCCCCGCTGCCCGGTCCTTGACCAGGCCTTGTGATGGATCAGGACCTGATCAACCAGGATGTTACTGCTGGCCTCACGTAAACCGACGTATGAACCACAGCCGGGCTGGTCAGGTACTGACTTTAGGTGCTTGTCCAGTGCGTTCTTGAAGACAGCCAGAGGTCTATTGGTAATCCCCCTGATGTATGCTGGGAGGCAGTTGAACAATCTTGGATCCCTGACACTTACTGTGTTGTCTCTTAGCGTACTCATGGCGCCCCTGCTGTTCATTGGGAAGATATTGCATCTCCTGCCGAATTTTTTGCATTTGTGGGAAGTGATTTCTGTATGCAGATTTGGGACTAGTCCCTCTGAGATTTTCCAAGTGTATATTATCATGTATCTTTCTCGCCTGCGTTCCAAGGAGTACAAGTCAAGGGACTTCAACCGTTCCCAGTAATTTAGGCGCTTTATTATACTTACACGTGCTGTGAAAGTCCTCTGTATATTCTCTGGGTCTGCAGTTTCGCCTGCCTTGAAAGGGGCCGTTAATGTACAGCAATACTCAAGCCTAGAGAGAACAAGCGATCTGAAGAGAATCATTATTGGCTTAGTATCCTTAATTTTGAAGGTTCTCATTATCCATCCTATTATTTTCCTAGCAGATTTGGTAGAGACAATGTTGTGATCTCTGAAAGTGAGATTTGCTGGCATTATCACTCCCAGGTCCTTCACATTAGTTTTTCTCTCTATTGTGTGGTTGGAATTTGTTTTATTCTCCAATCCAGTTTTTATTTCCTTGAGTTTTCCATAGCAGAGTAATTGAAATTTGTCATAATTGAACTTCATATTGTTTTCAGAGGCCCATTTAAAGACTTTGTTAATGTCCTCTTGGAAATTTGCAGTGTCTTCGATGGATGACACTGACTTGTAAATTCTGGTATCATCATAGCTGACATACATATGTATATCTATGTCAGATATGAGGATGAGGAAAGGGATGGGAGCGAGTGGGGGAGGATGTATGGCTGTGGGTGGGTGAGGAGGGAGGGTGTGTGATTGAGGGTGGGGAGGGTGGAGGTTCTTTGACAGGGTGTGGGGGGAGGATGATGGATGAATGAGAGTAGAGGGGGAGGGAGGATGCATAATGACTGGGTGGGGAGGGAGGGGTGGTGAGGGATGCAGGGGGTATGCTGACTCTGGGGGAGGGTATGTCAAAGTGTGAAAACATCAGGGGATTGCACAGGGTATATACCTGGAGAGTATACCTGGAGAGAATACCTGAAAGGGTTTCGGGCGTCAACGCCCCCGCGGCCCGGTCTGTGACCAGAAAAAGGTACGTTTATTCTCTTCTCTGGGGATGAGGGTCCCCAGTAGAGTTCTAGAGGTGTACCTCCCTCCGCCGAATAGGTAAAACTTGCTATTTTGGCTTAAATAGAAACACTCTTCTTGCCGAATAATGCAAGCGAAAATTTGTGTATGCAATAATTTCGCAAAATTCATTCTGAACCTAGCGAAAATAATATATTTCATTGTGTTTGTTTATTACTAAATTATTGTAAACTTATCTAAAATATATTTAGTTGGATTAGGCTAAATTAAATTGCGCTTGTTATAATAAGGTTAGGTAAGTTTTCTAAGGTTCTTTTGGTACAAAATTATTAACTTTTACATTATCGTAAGTTAAAAAATATATCTTTAAACGTATAAGAGAATTTTTTTTAAAAAGGACTTAATTTTAAATGAGTTCTTGCTAATTGAGCAGTTTTACCTATTCGGCACGACACACACACACACACACACACACACACACACACACATACACACACATACACACCTAAAATAGCGTTCCAATACCTCACTAAGGAATCATTCAAGACTCTGTATACCATATACGTCAGGCCCATACTGGAGTATGCAGCACCAGTTTGGAACCCACACCTGGTCAAGCACGTCAAGAAATTAGAGAAAGAGCAAAGGTTTGCAACAAGACTAGTCCCAGAGCTAAGGGGATTGTCCTACGAAGAAAGGTTAAGGGAAATCGGCCTGACGACACTAGAGGACAGGAGGGTTAGGGGAGACATGATAACGACATATAAAATACTGCGAGGAATAGATAAGGTGGACAGAGACAAGATGTTCCAGAGAGGGGACACAGAAACAAGGGGTCACAATTGGAAGTTGAAGACTCCTATGAGTCAAAGGGATGTTAGGAAGTATTTCTTCAGTCATAGAGTTGTCAGGAAGTGGAATAGCTTAGAAAGCGACATAGTGGAGGCAGGAACCATACATAGTTTTAAGACTAGGTTTGATAAAGCTCATGGAGCAGGGAGAGAGAGGACCTAGTAGCAATCAGTGAAGAGGCAGGGCCAGGAGCTATGAATCGACCCCTGCAACCACAAATAGGTGAGTACAAATAGGTGAGTACACACAGCCCCCGGTGGCCTAGTGGTAAAGCTCTCGCTTCACGCACGGAGGGCCCGGTTCTATTCCGGCGGGCGGAAACATTTCGAAGTGTTTCCTTACACACACACACATACATACAACAGGCCTAGTGTCAAATCGACATGTGCCTAGGACAAAATGGTAACTAAACACAAAACACACACACACACATAATATATTATATATATATATATATATATATATATATATATATATATATATATATATATATATATATATAATGTGTGTGTGGCATTGTAACCACGAACGAGCGGTATTTAATCAATAACAACACCATCGTATATCCTCGGATCACGGAACAACACATAGCTCTGCTGGGTGCGTGATTCTTGTAGGATTGTATGGTCCCGTGGGTTAGAGCGTCGTGTGCTTTGAAGAGTCGTGGTTCCTTTACGCTTATTAAATTCTCAGTGTACGCATCATTCTCCTGCTTTTCCAAGCGTCTTGTTGTCGTATGCAGGGGTCCAGTTATTGTCTGCTGGGGTGGAGCTGGGGTCCAGTTATTGTCTGCTGGGGTGGAGCTGGGGTCCAGTTATTGTCTGCTGGGGTGGAGCTGGGGTCCAGTTATTGTCTCTGGGGTGGACTGGGAGGTCTTGGGTGAGTGTCGTGCTGGGGTGGAGCTGGGGTCAGTTATTGTCTGAGTGGCTGGTCAGTTTGCTCTGGGGTGGAGCTGGGATCCAGTTATTGCCTCCTGGGGTGGAGCTGGGGTCCAGTTATTGTCTGCTGGGGTGGAGCTGGGATCCAGTTATTGTCTGCTGGGGTGGAGCTGGGATCCAGTTATTGTCTGCTGGGGTGGAGCTGGGATCCACTTATTATCTTATTGTCTGCTGGGATGGAGCTGGGGTCCAGTTATTGTCTGCTGGGATGGAGCAGCTGGGGTCCAGTTATTGTCTGCTGGGATGGAGCTGGGGTCCAGTTATTGTCTGCTGGGATGGAGCTGGGGTCCAGTTATTGTATGTTGGTGTGGAGCAGGGGGTCCAGTTATTGTATGTTGGGGTGGAGCAGGGGGTCCAGTTATTGTATGTTGGGGTGGAGCAGGGGGTCCAGTTATTGTATGTTGGGGTGGAGCAGGGGGTCCAGTTATTGCATGTTGGGGTGGAGCAGGGGGTCCAGTTAATGCCCCTAGGACGAGCTTATGGGAAAGGGGCTAAAGAAGGGGAGAAATAAACATTTTGGTTGAAGAGTTGAGTGTTTGGGGTGGAGGCAGGTGTTTGGTGTGTTGGGGAGGGTAAGGGGTTGGGGAGAGCCAGGTTGGGGTGTGTTGGGGAGGGCCAGGTTGGGGTGTGGAAGGATAATGTTTGGAGGCGTGAGAGGGGAAGGGTAAGCATGAGAGGAAATGGGAGGGGAGGAGGCATTATAGGGGTGGCAGAGATGTATGAGGAAGAGGTGGTGGAGGTGATGAACGTGGTGGTGTTGGAGATGGATGGGGTGGTGTGGTGATTATGGTGGTGATGAATGTGTTACCTGCCTACCTACCTGGAGGGCATTCCGGGGGGTCAACGCCCATGCGGCCCGGTCCACGACCAGGCCTCCCGGTGGGTCAGGGCTTGATCAATTAGGCTGTGTTGGTGGGGGAAATAGACTGGGTGGCTGTGGGTATGGTGGTGGTGGAGGATGGATGGGTGGGGCGGTGGTGATTATTGTAGTGGCGTTGGGGAAGGGGTAGACGGAGGTAGGAAGGGAGGAAGGAAAGGAGGGAACGAAAGGGGGCGAGGGGGAGGGGAAGTGTTAGGGAAGGCTGCTGATGGTAGGTGGATGGAGTGCTTCCTTCCTCCCTCCCTCTCGCTTTTGATCCAACACTCTTTTTATGTGCCATACAGAGCGTAAGGAATTGTTCAGTCTCAGCCTGGGTATACACTCATCAACAACATTCCTTGTATATTGTTGATGGTTCCCGGGGTCACCGCTCGTCTAACTTCGAAAGGAAGTACTACACGACTAAGAGATCACACACACGGGACGCTCATCTGTACTAATATAAGTAAACAAAGACCCTGTTACAGTTAGTAAGTTTATTCAGGTATACACAAATACTGTTACATAGATTATCATACATAGCAGCATATGTGTAGAGACCCTATGATAACCCAAAAAAGTCAGACACAGTGACTTATTTCCATGGGGTTGGTAATAATATGGTAGAATTAGGACGATATGTTAGGTAACGGCTTGACAAAGCTCCTGGAGAGCGAAACGTTGCCACAGTAAAATGTCGCATTAGTTGCACATTTCTTTTTACCTAACGTGTTAGAGATGGGTAAATGGTATACAATATTTCAGAGATAACGGGTAAGAAGCGGTCATGAGACTCGCCACTTTAAGAAGACTGGGGGGACTAATTACCTCAGAATTACCTAAGACGCTTTTGCAACATTTTGGAATCTTCAGCTTATCGGTGTACTTAAAGCATTGACATCAACTCCGTGTTCGACTGATGAAGCCTGTTGCGTGGGCGAAACGTTTCGTTAATAAAGATGCCTAAGTGTTGTACGTGTGTCTTTCTCATCAAATATAAAGAATGAGACACGAGGGAAGGAAACATTACACTGAGTCTCATCTGTATCTATATGTATCACATAGAAAAGATTCAATATTATAGTCATTATTATTCTTATTATTGTACTTATTTTAATTTTATCATTAATGGAGAGGAAAGCAAAAGGAGCGGATGGATAATTGGGTTATGCAAAGATGAGAATTACTGTTAAGTGGAAAAAAAAAGAAGCGAGAGAAAGAGACAGAAAACAAAATAATGGATAACTTTAGAAAGGAAGTGCAAGGAGGAGAAATGTGCGAGGAAGAGAAGTGAAAAAAAAGAAGAGTCCTTGATTCACTCACAGGTACAACCCTGAAGACGATGAGAACCAGAACCTCGCAAGACAGAGAAAGCAGAGGACGACAGAAAAAGAAAATGAGCATGAGAACCAGAATAGTGTATAGTAATTGAGAAGTAAGGCCAAGCAACTGTGAACATGACATTGAGTGCAAAAGTGAAGCAAGACCCAAGAGTACTGCATATCTACATCAGAAGAAAGGCAACAGTAAGGATCAAGTGAATGGAAAAGGGTTAGTGGATGGTTGATTTAGAGGAGGACCTGCCTAGTTTGGGCCAGTAGGCCTGCTGCTGTGTTCCTCCATTCAATGTTCTTATAAAATGGAAAGAAATTTAACGAAGAATGGAAAGACCTGTGACTAATTTAACGAGCAGAACACCTGTAGATTTTATAAATCAATGAAGAATGAGCATTACCACAACAGCTGATGGAGTAGAAAGGTTGGTAAACAAACTAGTGACAGCAAAAGCATTGGCGTCTGGCATGCTGTCTCCTTGGGTTTGGAGTGTGCACAGAGACACGCTGCTAACTGTTAATGAGAGTTTTCAATTAGTTACTAAAATCAGAGCAATCTGTGAAATTAGAAAATGGCGAAAGTCGTCTAAATTTTTGTCAGGGAGAGAGAGACAGGCAGCTCTGAACTCCTGGTCGATATTCTTGACATGCAGACTAAGATGATAGCAAATATAATAAGGGAAATGTTGGAACACATGAAGAGAGAAGGTTTCAGGTGTCACAAACTCACACTGGTTTAGTGAAGGCAAATTGTGTTTGACGTTGGATTCTACGACAGAATATATAACAAGAGTTCAAGGCTTCCTCTCCTAAGTGTGGGTTGTTTGTGAATTGTTGCAGCCACGGCACTGCCAAGTGTACTCCTCAAAAAGAATTGAAACAAATATTCCTGGACGGTGAGAAAACATACTTATTAACAAGCGACAAATGTATAACTATTGAGTAAAAGCGACTCCAGTTATTCGACTGTTTCAATAGTTATATTAATATTGGTAGAAATACCGACAATATGTTAAGTAAAAGGACACAAATGCAACTAATGTGACATTTTATTGTGGCAACGTTTCGCTCTCCAGGAGCTTTGTCAAGCCGTTACAAGCAATACATGGACACAGAGGGTATATATATATACTCTCAAAGTGAGGTGTAATATTAGTGGTGGTAGAAGTAGTAGTGATATAAGTTGTAGTAGTAATACAATAAGGTAGAACAATCAACTTGCACATGAGTAAAAGGTGATAAAAACAACAGCCAGGTTGCATCGAACATTCCTAAAGTACTTGCTAAATCTAACACCAGAGTCGCCATCGCTTCCAGCCTTTCTCTAAAGGATCTAACCAGGACAAAATCCAAGCACCATGAACCAGTCAACGCAGGGGTTTACACTATACCCTGTGGAGGCTGCGACAGGATTTATGTAGGAGAAACGGCAAGAAACCTCGAAACACGCCTCAAAGAACACATTAATGCATGTAGGAACGATAACCTGAACAACGCCTGCGTACAACACCGAAATTCCACCAATCATCTCATGAAATTCAAAGACGCCCGATTAGTAATCAAAGAAACTGATTTCCGCAGACACAAGTGCCTTGAATCAGCACTTATCGCTGTTTCTAACACAATTAAACAAAACAAAGGCAGCTTTACCATCTCTGAAGTCTTAGCAAGAATCCTCCTGAAAACAGTAAACCCTACCATCACATAGCCTCTCCTGCTAATACCACACAAGCGCATCGCAGATGTGGAACACTGCTACAGGCTTTCTCTTTTCCAACCTCCTACAGAAATATTTGTCTAACCTGCTTTAATACTACCCAAGTAATTGTTTTTATCACATTTTACTCATGTGCAAGTTGATTGTTCTACCTTATTGCATTACTACTACAACTTATATCACTACTACTTCTACCACCACTAATATTACACCTCACTTTGAGAGTATATATATACCCTCTGTGTCCATGTATTGCTTGTAACGGCTTGACAAAGCTCCTGGAGAGCGAAACGTTGCCACAATAAAATGTCACATTAGTTGCATTTGTGTTCTTTTAGTTAACATATTGTCGGTATTTCTACCAATATTAATATAACAATTGAAACAGTCGAATAACTGGAGTCGCTTTACTGGAATAAGACCCAGAGGGCAAGGAGGCAGAAGGATGGTCCCAGAGGAGCTATCTGAGTGGGGAGCGTAACAAGCGACATCAAACAAAGATCATATCTGAGACTCTAGCTGTTCCTGATGTATGTAAGTGACATGCCTGAAGATGTAGGGTTATGTATGTCCCTGTTTACAGATGTAAAATTAATGAGAATATGTTGAAGAGAAGAGGAAGCCACGAAGTCTGTAACATAGGTGGCTATTGTACTTCATTCCCAGTAAGTGTAAGGACATGAAAATCGGAGAGTGAAGAAAAAAAGACAGGAAGTGGAATGCAGACGGGATGCAAGGGGTGAGGGTGGTGGGATGAGATTAGAGGCTCCAATCATCTCAGTGGAGTAGCAGAAGCGGTGTATGCGCGTCTGCCAACTTTACAACATTCTGTTGGGGAAACAAAGTTTTGTATATGATCTAGCGTACGTATCCCCCAGAGTTGATCCCTCACCTGAGCAAACATGTCCAACGGAGATCATCGTCTACTACCGAGATAGAAGGTCTATCCCAGGGCAAACAGCACCATCCCACTGGTCTGGTTTAAGGTCACCCTTCAAGAACAAAAGAACTTAGCATGTTATTGTTTACTAAAACGGTGATTAAAACTACTGCTGGCCGCACGTAGTGCGGCCAGCAGTAACAGCCTGGTTGATCATGCCCTGATCCACCGGGAGGCCTGGTCATGGACCGGGCCGCGGGGGCGTTGACCCCCGGAATGCCCTCCAGGTAGGTAGGCAGAGATAGTTGTTGAATTAAGCAGTCACTGGTAAAGCCTACGCAAGCACTGTGCAGGCAAGACAACATCATCAACACTGAGGACTCACCCGCAGGTGGGAAGATAACCTTGCAGAACAAGGGTATACTGTGGCTCCTGATCAACCATTCATAGTCTTGCGAGAAATCTTACGAATTCGATGACGCTGTACACGTAAAGGGTACACCGAACAACCTTTGGTTCACTGCAACAACACTACAACCGCTGTGCTAGGAGTCTGTGGATACAAGACCAGGTGGGGAAAAAACACTGATGATAGAGAAGCCTTCGTTCATATGGCTGTGACGTCATGGACCATTTGCAGAGTGGTTTGTCCGTGCCTGGGGGAGGTGGGTGGCACCAGCGTCGACAGAGACGAAAACATGGTCAGCAGGAGTGTGGATAGAGAGAGAGAGAGAGAGAGAGAGAGAGAGAGAGCAAGGATGATTGAATGAAGGAGATTAAATACGAAGAGGCGGAGAGTGAGAGAGGGCTAGGACATAGATACGAAGAGAAAGAGAATGAGAAAGATCAGGTGAAATCGACGCGAAGAAATTAAGACCCCAGTGGAAATAAGTCTCACTGAGTTTATTGAATTATCAAGCAGCCTGTGGTGGAGCAACAGCCTGAATGATCAGACAAACACCAGGAAAGGCTGTTCCACAGACCTGGCTACGCGAGCAGGAAGACTCGAAAACGGTCACAGGTATGTCAGATATATCATAGGTATATCACGGGTATATATCCTGGGGGAAACCTACGAAATATATCATTGTTATATATCTAAAACATCGCCCACTCAAAATCATTGTGCAGATTTATATTAATGTTTCTAAAATAGTCATAAATTTTTATGAATAATGTTCGTCATTTAGTGAACATGAAACAGGGAAATGTACACAGTGGAAGGAGAGAGAGAGAGAGAGAGTCGGAGGAGAGAAAGTCGGAGGAGAGAGGAATAGGAGGAGTGCCGTATGTAATTGTTTTGGCTCTACTGGAAGAGGGGAAACAGAGAAGGGGAGACAAGAAAAAAAGGCAAAGATAAAATGAGAAGTTATGTGGCGAAGGGAAATGTGTCATAAAGAGATGAAAGAAAGATGTGGAAAGAATACTTGGAACCAGATAAAGATGCGCAGAGAATACTTGGAACCAGATAAAGATGCGCAGAGAATACTTGGAACCAGATAAAGATGCGCAGAGAGTACTTGGAACCAGATAAAGATGCGCAGAGAGTACTTGGAACCAGATAAAGATGCGCAGAGAATACTTGGAACCAGATAAAGATGCGCAGAGAATACTTGGAACCAGATAAAGATGCGCAGAAGTACTTGGAACCAGATAAAGATGCGCAGAGATTACTTGGAACCAGATAAAGATGCGCAGAGAGTACTTGGAACCAGATAAAGATGCGCAGAGAGTACTTGGAACCAGATAAAGATGCGCAGAGAGTACTTGGAACCAGATAAAGATGCGCAGAGAATACTTGGAACCAGATAAAGATGCGCAGAGAGTACTTGGAACCAGATAAAGATGCGCAGAGAATACTTGGAACCAGATAAAGATGCGCAGAGAGTACTTGGAACCAGATAAAGATGCGCAGAGAGTACTTGGAACCAGATAAAGATGCGCAGAGAGTACTTGGAACCAGATAAAGATGCGCAGAGAGTACTTGGAACCAGATAAAGATGCGCAGAGAGTACTTGGAACCAGATAAAGATGCGCAGAGAGTAGTTGGAGACAAAGAAAGAAGCACAGAGAGTACTTGGAAGCAAATATCTCAAAATTTGTTACCAGAGAGAGAGAGAGAGAGAGACTGAGACTTTCTCTCAACTGTTTGTCAGGTACCTAGTGAATCCATGACTAGATGTGAGCAAACAAGCGTAGATCAGAGACCAGGAGGGTCTTCCCCTGCTTGGTACCTGCTGTAGTTATCTTGATGTTTGTCATAACCAGCGATCATTGGTGGCTGGGGGGGGGGAGAGAACCCAGACATGTTCCTGGAGTGACGGGCGAGATAGAACCCAATCACATGATTGATTGAAATCACAGAACAGACACACTGGAACCACAGGATAGACACACTGGAATCGCGGGATAGACACACTGGAATCACGGGATAGACACACTGGAATCACAGGATAGACACACTGGAATCACAGGATAGACACACTGGAATCACAGGATAGACATACTGGAACCACAGGATAGACACACTGGAATCACGGGATAGACACACTGGAATCACAGGATAGACACACTGGAATCATGGGATAGACACACTGGAATCGCGGGATAGACACACTGGAATCACAGGATAGACACACTGGAATCACAGGATAGACACACTGGAATCACAGGATAGACACACTGGAATCACAGGATAGACACATTGGAATCATAGGATAGACACACTGGAATCACAGGATAGACACACTGGAACCACAGGATAGACACACTGGAATCACGGGATAGACACACTGGAATCACAGGATAGACACACTGGAATCACAGGACAGACACACTGGAATCACAGGATAGATACACTGGAATCACAGGATAGACACACTGGAATCACAGGATAGACACACTGGAATCACAGGACAGACACACTGGAACCACAGGATGGACACACAGGAATCACCGGATAGACACACTGGAATCACAGGATAAGCACACTGGAATCAAAGGATAGACACTGGAATCACAGGATAAGCACACTTGAATCACAGGATAGACACTGGAATCACAGGATAAGCACAATGGAATCTCAAGAGTCACTGAATACATAGACCGGAATTGTATAACTAGACAGAGTGGAATCACAGGTTATGAAAATGGAATCATGGGAATCATACATGGGCTAGACCTGAACTATAGGATACACGGGTTGGAATTATAAGATACAGACTGGAATCACAAGACAGATAACTGGAATGGCAAGATATTCAAATTGGAATTTCAAGTGGATATATAGGGATGACAGTTGCAACAGACTGAAATCAGCAGATCGTCAGACTGGAATCACATGATTGACTGGAATCACATGACAGACTGGAACGTCATGTAAAGACATATTCTAATAAATTAGGAAGCCTGTAATTAATAAGGTTTTAATTACTAATATTCTTAAAGTATTACAAGGCATTTACTAGACAGCTTGGAATAGTGTTCATTCCTAGAAGTGAACTGGAGATGTACTTAGCAGGTTAGGTAGCATCATGCAAGGTAATCTTCACGCAGTTTTTATCAGGCAAGATAATGGGAACAACCCTCTCATTGTTTATTTGAGTGCTGAGACAATGATTGTGGGTGGTGTGGGAGCAGTGACTTGCCAAGTATAGGACATCAGCGGATTGATCGAGGTCAAAGGAAGTTGCTCAGGAAATGGTTGTGCTCCCTCTCGCAGCATCCATGTTGGTGACACCTTGCCCATGACGTATTCAGCTCCACCTCTGGTATTGTCCTTGCTCCCTCGGTAAGTACCGAGGGATCTCGGTCGCGTGTAATTAAGAAAAGGATGGTTACCGAGTAAGTATACAGGTCATTTGGTATCAGGTTTTTTCCCTGCACAGATGTAGTACCATCCATTGACACCTGGGACAATGAGGGCGTATTTTTTTTTTACACAGGGTTTTACAGGGTTAGGTTAAGGTTCCTAATTTTGTAAGCTAAGAGCTGCTACCTACATCAGCGAGGCGGTGGTGTTACCCAGATCAGCTGAGAGAACTTTAAGGATGATATTTAGGGAAGGCATGACGTTAACTGTTTACCTTAGGTCACAGAGACTAGGTACACTGGTCTAAAGTAAGTAGGCAGAGTAAACTAGTCTCCAGACTGCTGGTAGATAGTATGTAGAGTCCAGGAGTCAGGTCGTGGGTAGGACGTACTCAGCAGGAGTCAGGTCGTGAGTAGGGTGTACTCAGCAGGAGTCAGGTCGTAGGTAGGGCGTAATTAGATCGTAGAGAGCCATCATCGGGGATTTTATAACCTAGAAACACAGGTAAGCAATTAATATTAAGTTAAACCATTAGACATATGTTGAAAAAATACATAATGAGTCAAAGAAGTGATAAAGTGAGTCAACGAGAGAGAGATTGCAAGAGGTCCGAGGCGAGGCAGGTCCTTTAAAGTGGAAAATGACAATTTAATACCAAACCATTCGGAAGTGCTGGAGACTTGGTGCCGCATCTCTCTCTCACTCTTGAGGTCTCCCTTTATTGATACTTCTAAACGGTTGTTCGATTTTTTCATATATATATATATATATATATATATATATATATATATATATATATATATATATATATATATATATATATATTTTAACAAGTCGGCCGTCTCCCCTATTTTGTTTCTCTGCGATAACTTGAGATAGCCCCTTCAGCTCGGCTTCACACTTTAAACACTGGTGCGACTTAGA
>WNWK01001145.1:212500-292500 GCA_009830355.1 Cherax destructor | reverse complement strand
GTCTCAGACCGAGCCCCGGGGGCGTTGATCCCCCGAAACCCTCTCCAGGTAAACCACTACAGGATTATGAGAGTAAAATAGCGAGATCCCCCGCAAATAAGAATACGTGAATACAAAAAATGCGTGTACCTTCGACTACTAGAAAAAGGCTTATGTCCAACACAGGAGCAGCGGGTCCACCTCATGAAATTTGGAGAAGCCATACTTATTTCAGCGTGAAAATTACTTAGGCCGTCGAGAGTGCTTAGAGACAGCGTTGATAACAGTTTACCATAAAATCTGTTGGTTGTGGCATTTCCAAAGTCTTAGCAAACTGTTTAGTACCCAGCCTGGACACTAGCACTTGATGGCAGCTAGTTACACCAGGGAGCACTGCTGGAGGCCTGCCAGCCTACATATATATTTGTTCAATCATTTTTAAAGATTGGAGCCTCCGGAGAATCTCCTGAGTCGTTCTGGCACTCGGGCTGCGGCCTGAATGCCAGGAATGGCTCAATTGGAGTTGAGTCACCGTGCCCTTGTAATAGGGCTGCCCTCGCCATAGGGGTGTAAACGGTACTCAAGGCGACTGCGTGACCCAGTACTCCTACCACGAGCTCCAGAGTTCAGAGAGTTACTGTGTAGAGCGAGGGCAAGTTGAGACGAAGTGCGCACGTCAGTGCAGCTGCGACCACGGACCCCTGCAACTTACATGTTGCACCACTGACGGGTCATCTTATGATTAAGACCCGTGCCAGGCCGTGTATTGGCCAACATTAAGCAACAATAAATTTTAAAGATTACCCAATATGTTACTTTTAATGTTACTTTGCTTTTTGCCTATTCTTGCCTGGCTTCTTGAACTGTATGTCTTGCATATATATATATATATATATATATATATATATATATATATATATATATATATATATATATATATATATATATATATATATATTATAACAACTCAATTTAATTTAGCCTAATCCAACTAAATATATTTTAGATAAGTTTACAATAATTTAATAATAAACAAACACAATGAACTATTTTTTTTCGTTAGGTTCAGAATGACTTTTGCGAAATTATTGCATACACAAATTTTCGCTTGTCTTGTACGGCAAGAAAAGCGTTGCTATTTAAGCCAAAATCGCAAGTTTTACCATATGTTAGTTTTATAACTGTAGTGTAAGCGCGTCTCTGGCAAGACAGTGATGGAGTGAATGATGAAAGTTTTTATTTTCGGTCCACCCTGCCTTGGTGGGAGACGGCCCATGTGTTTACTCTGGCTCTCTGTATTAGGACTCAAGAAGTCACTCTTGGCCAAACGTTTCTTCATTGTCTTAAGCTATGTATATATGTGTCTAGTTACTGTGGGTATGAACATGGCTCTCCTAGCCAGTGCTTACATACACTAGCCTCGTGACACCCAGGCTCAGAGTTATCAACAACGCTTGCTGAGCGACACCAACTAGATATATGCTGACCCAAGTTGGGCAGAACTGAGCTGCATTACTGCATACTAATTTATCAGAGACACCAGGTCGCTAGGATATTTTGATAAACGATAAAAAAAATGACTTGTTAATTCACACAACTGGATACAAGGTACGACTGTCGGGACACACACATATACATAAATACACTCATGTATAAGTCAGACTAGTACATAATTTAATTCAGATGTTGGAGAGGATGGGGAGGAAAGACGGGCATTTTTTTTTTTTTTTAGAAAGACTACAGTGACAAAAACAATATATTTTGGGGGAAAAATAGAGACGAGGGGAAAATGTTAGGGAAAAGAATCTGCAATGTCATTGTTTTTTAGGGAAAGTTTGTAGAGGCAGGGAAGACGTTTACGGAAGACAACTTGGACGAAGAGAAAATGTTTGGAGAAAAAGTAGATGGTGCGGTCACCTTGATGAAGGTGTCTTGAGGAAGGTGTCTTCAGGGTGTCTTGAGGAAGGTGTCTTCAGGGTGTCTTGAGGAAGGTGTCTTCAGGGTGTCTTGAGGAAGGTGTTTTCAGGGTGTCTTGAGGAAGGTGTCTTGAGGAAGGTGTCTTGAGGAAGGTGTCTTCAGGGTGTCTTGAGGAAGGTGTCTTCAGGGTGTCTTGAGGAATGTGTCTTCAGGGTGTCTTGAGGAAGGTGTTTTCAGGGTGTCTTAATGAAGGTGTCTTGAGGAAGGTGTCTTCAGGGTGTCTTGAGGAAGGTGTCTTCAGGGTGTCTTGAGGAAGGTGTCTTCAGGGTGTCTTGAGGAAGGTGTCTTCAGGGTGTCTTGAGGAAGGTGTCTTCAGGGTGTCTTGAGGAAGGTGTTTCAGGGTGTCTTGAGGAAGGTGTTTCAGGGTGTCTTGAGGAAGGTGTTTTCAGGGTGTCTTGAGGAAGGTGTCTTCAGGGTGTCTTTAGGAAGGTGTCTTCAGGGTGTCTTGAGGAAGGTGTCTTCAGGGTGTCTTGAGGAAGGCGTCCTTACAGTAAGTCACAACTTACACAAGTAATATAAAAAAGAGTCAGACTTCCACATCCTCCTCTGCCGGACGAAATATTTTCTGGGGGCGAGAGATGGTGAGGCAGTCCGTAGAGATTTACGTGTACGTGTCTATGTGTGTGTGGGGGAGAAGGGGCATTGAAGTTCGTATATTTTAATGAAATTTGCGGTTTTGTGTGTGTGTGTGTGTGTTTGTGTGTGTGTGTGTGTGTGTGTGTGTGTGTGTGTGTGTGTGTGTGTGCGCGCTGGGTATATCGGGTAGGTCAGTTTATAGTACGTAACAGTAGGGTATTAGTGATAGGTAATGAATGAGGGATTAAATATAAAACAAATAATGAAGGCAACCTCTTTAATAAAGTAAAGAATACACTAGTTGAATACACTGATTTCACACTTAACAAAGCACATTCAATAAAACACGAGATAAAATATGTTAGAAGAGAAAATAATACAAGGGTAATGTTACAGACAGTACTGACACACTGTACTCCACCATAGACTGGTAGAGTATAGTCACCAGTCTATGCAAGACTCGCTACCTAAGTGTCTTCCAGTTGCTAAACTGACGCTGCATATGAAGTTCCAGCTAATTTGAATGCTCTTAAATTACAAGGGCACTCATGTTAAAACCTCCGACCCCTCCCGACCCCCCCCCTCTCCCTCTCTCTCTCTCTCTCTCTCTCTCTCTCTCTCTCTCTCTCTCTCTCTCTCTCTCTCTCCTCTCTCTCTCTTCAGGCTACCTTCACCACCCCAACACCAGATTACCTTCACCACCCCAACACCAGATTACCTTCACCACCCCAACACCAGATTACCTTCACCACCCCAACACCAGATTACCTTCACCACCCCAACACCAGACTGCCTTCACCACCCCAACACCAGATTACCTTCACCACCCCAACACCAGGCTACCTTCACCACCCCAACACCAGATTACCTTCACCACCCCAACACCAGACTGCCTTCACCACCCCAACACCAGATTACCTTCACCACCCCAACACCAGGCTACCTTCACCACCCCAACACCAGATTACCTTCACCACCCCAACACCAGGCTACCTTCACCACCCCAACACCAGATTACCATCACCACCCCAACACCAGGCTACCTTCACCACCCCAACACCAGATTACCTTCACCACTCCAACACCAGACTATCTTCACCACCCCAACACCAGATTACCTTCACCACCCCAACACCAGGCTACCTTTACCACCCCAACACCAGATTACCTTCACCACCCCAACACCAGACTACCTTCACCACCCCAACACCAGACTGCCTTCACCACCCCAACACCAGACTGCCTTCACCACCCCAACACCAGACTATCTTCACCACCCTTTTCTATCCAACCTCTCATCAACGTACCACCAACACCAGATCAGTTACATATCTCACAACAGCTCACCAAGTTATAATCTTCACACCCTTTCTAGTCAATCTCAACGTCCCCAACAGCTGATTCATGTTCAATCTGAAACATAGTCGTTATATCTTCTAACCCCCAAGACATGCCAATCCTTGTCGCTGATTCAGTTCAATGACATTTTTATTCCTTCCTGTGAACAAGACATGTATTCTGCCTGTGAACAAGACATGTATCCTGCCTGTGAACAAGACATGTATTATGCCTGTGAACAAGACATGTATCCTGCCTGTGAACAAGACATGTATCCTGCCTGTGAACAAGACATGTATCCTGCCTGTGAACAAGACATGTATTCTGCCTGTGAACAAGACATGTATCCTGCCTGTGAACAAGACATGTATCCTGCCTGTGAACAAGACATGTATCCTGCCTGTGAACAAGACATGTATCCTGCCTGTGAACAAGACATGTATCCTGCCTGTGAACAATACATGTATCCTGCCTGTGAACAAGACATGTATTCTGCCTGTGAACAAGACATGTATCCTGCCTGTGAACAAGACATGTATTCTGCCTGTGAACAAGACATGTATCCTGCCTGTGAACAAGACATGTATCCTACCTGTGAACAAGGCATGTATCCTGCGTGTGAACAAGACATGTATCCTGCCTGTGAACAAGGCATGTATCCTGCCTGTGAACAAGACATGTATCCTGCCTGTGAACAAGACATGTATTCTGCCTGTGAACAAGACATGTATTCTGCCTGTGAACAAGACATGTATTCTGCCTGTGAACAAGACATGTATTCTGCCTGTGAACAAGACATGTATCCTGCCTGTGAACAAGACATGTATTCTGCCTGTGAACAAGACATGTATTCTGCCTGTGAACAAGACATGTATTCTGCCTGTGAACAAGACATGTATCCTGCCTGTGAACAAGACATGTATTCTGCCTGTGAACAAGACATGTATCCTGCCTGTGAACAAGACATGTATCCTGCCTGTGAACAAGACATGTATCCTGCCTCTAAACATGACACCCCAACATCCTGAATGATTGCAGTGATGGTAATGGTGATGGCAGTGATGATAGCAGTGATGGTAATGGTGATGGCAGTAATGATAGCAGTGATGGTAATGGTGATGACAGTGATGATAGTAGTGATGATGGTGATGACAGTGATAATGGTAATGGGGATGACAGTAGCATCATTATCAAAGTTTGTAAAAGTTATGGGTAAACTTTCCTTCACAATTTTATCGTTCCTGCTGCTCCTCTTCCTCCTACTCCTCTTCCTCGTCCTCGTCTTTTTCCTACTCCTTCTCCTCTCTTCTTCCTCATATTCTTCCTCTTCCCCTTCCTCTACCTCCTTCCCCTCTTCTGCCTTCTCCTTCACTTCTTCTGTCCAAGCTTTCTGCTATAGTCTTTCTCTCTCTCTCTCTCTCTCTCTCTCTCTCTCTCTCTCTCTCTCTCTCTCTCTCTCTCTCTCTCTCTCTCTCTCTCTCTCTCTCTCTCGTACCATACATAAGCTATAAGATATAAAAACATCGTTAATGTTCCCCATTTGTGTGTTGAAATACTATATATATATATATATTATATATATATATATATATATATATATATATATATATATATATATATATATATATATATATATATATATATATATATATATATATATATATATATATATATACATATATATATAATATATATATATATATATATATATATATATATATATATAAAATATATATATACATATATATATAATATATATATATATATATATATATATATATATATATATATATATATATATATATATATATATATATGTGTGTGTGTGTGTGTGTGTGTGTATAATGCATAGTGATTAGTAAAGTTAATCGCCCTTATTACTAACCTTGTCTTACTTTATTGTCGAAAACTGGAGATAGCAAGGTGAGAGGATGGGAGGGAGGTAGAGAGAAGGGGAGGGAGGCAGGGAGAGAGAATGGGTGGGAGGTAGAGAGAGAATGGGAGGGAGGCAAGGAGAGAGAATGGGTGGGAGGTAGAGAGAGAATGGGAGGGAGGTAGAGAGAGAGAATGGGTGGGAGGTAGAGAGAGAATGGGAGGGAGGCAAGGAGAGAGAATGGGTGGGAGGTAGAGAGAGAATGGGAGGGAGGCAAGGAGAGAGAATGGGTGGGAGGTAGAGAGAGAATGGGAGGGAGGCAGGGAGAGAGAATGGGTGGGAGGTAGAGAGAGAATGGGAGGGAGGTAGAGAGAGAATGAGAGGGAGGCAGGGAGAGAGAATGGGAGGGAGGGAGAGAGAGAGAGAATGGAGGGAGGGAGAGAGAGAATGGAGGGAGGGAGGGAGAGAATGGAGGGAGGGAGAGAGAATAGAGGGAGGGAGGGAGAGAGAGAAAGAGAGAATGGAGGGAGGGATTCAGAATATTTTTTTTTATGATTTTTTTTTTTGCAATTGAAGTTTAATATATTTTATGAATGTTGCTGATAATGGTACACATGACACTGTGTGTACATGACACTGTGTACACCTGGCATTGTGTGTACATGGCACTATGTGTACCTGACACTGTGTACACCTGGCATTGTGTGCACATGGCACTATGTCTACCTGACACTGTGTACACCTGGCATTGTGTGCACATGGCACTATGTCTACCTGACACTGTGTACACCTGGCATTGTGTGCACATGGCACTATGTCTACCTGACACTGTGTACACCTGGCATTGTGTGCACATGGCACTATGTCTACCTGACACTGTGTACACCTGGCATTATGTGCACATGGCACTATGTCTACCTGACACTGTGTACACCTGGCATTGTGTGCACATGGCACTATGTCTACCTGACACTGTGTACACCTGGCATTGTGTGCACATGGCACTATGTCTATCTGACACTGTGTACACATGACACTAATTATCCGTACACATAACTGTTAATTACGTAGTTTAATGTACTACAGTGTTCACTTACGAACCAAAACTGTAACACAAGTGAAGGTAAGATGTGCAATAATTGACACTTGAGAGAGAGAGAGAGAGAGAGAGAGAGAGAGAGAGAGGACAGACAGACAGACAGAGAAGAGACAGAGAGATAGGATGGCGATGTAACTCATAGTAGTGTCACAGCCTCACCCAACATAATACTGCACATAGCTTCACCAGGGGTCACCTTCATATATTCCAACGGGGGTCACCTTCATATATTCCAACGGGGGTCACCTTCATATATTCCAACGGGGGTCACCTTCATATATTCCAACGGGGGTCACCTTCATATATTCCAACGGGGTCACCTTCATATATTCCAACGGGGGTCACCTTCATATATTCCAACGGGGGTCACCTTCATATATTCCAACGGGGGTCACCTTCATATATTCCAACGGGGGTCACCTTCATATATTCCAACGGGGGTCACCTTCATATATTCCAACGGGGGTCACCTTCATATATTCCAACGGGGGTCACCTTCATATATTCCAACGGGGGTCACCTTCATATATACCAACGGGGGTCACCTTCATATATACCAACTCTCTTGAAAAGTACCATCCCAATATCCATGTTAACAAACCAGTAAAATTCCACTTCATTAAGGAGTGTATGTAAACCAGCAGCAGAATAATAATAGTAATAATAATAATAATAATAATAATAATAATAATAATAATAAATTGTTATTGCAACAGTAGTTTACAGCTTAATAAAATAGTTTTGATTGATTTAAGAAATAAAAATAGCATGGCTAAATGATCCATAACGATTTCAAGATCTTAGGTGAAAATAATAATAATAATAATAATAATAATAATAATAATAATAATAATAATAATAATAGTAGTAATGAAGGTACGGGAATAGCACCAATTACTCCCTGTTCAAATATAACTCTAAACTATATCCAAAAGCTATAAAAAGTTTGACTTTAATTAACAACACAAAGCAAATGCTGCATTAAAAGTATTTTACTGTAACACGAGAGAGAGAGAGAGAGAGAGAGAGAGAGAGAGAGAGAGAGAGAGAGAGAGAGAGAGAGAGAACACAGAAAACACAAATGATGATGGTCTCTAGGCACCATGATGGTAATGCCGGAGCAGTAGTAAGTATGAATGGGAGAGTGTTCATACTTGGGAAAGAAGTTGATATCCTTGGGGTGAAATTTGACTCCAAACTGACCATGAAGTACCACGTTGTAAATCTTGCAAACAAGGCAGCCAGGAAGCTTACAGCACTTCGCCGTATCTCACATCTGCTTGACAGTAGGGGTTGCAAGATTCTGTATGAGGCACAAGTACGCTCACACTTTGAGTATGCTCCATTTTCTTGGTTTGCCTGCCCCCCTCTCATCTGCGACTGCTTGACAGAGTAGAGAACAGAGCAAGACGTCTCATCTCTCGCCTGGACCCATCCTGGATAGATGTCATTTCAGCAGAGCCTTCAACACAGGAGGGATGTGGGTGGCCTTACTGTTATGTACAAGGCCAACATTGTCAAAGTACCACACTTGACTCCACTTCGAGGACAGCGAGAAGCAAGCTTCTATACCACAAGACGGGCAGAAAGCAGCAACTTCACTCTGGCTGTACCCTTCTCCAGAACATCACTTCATCTGAGATCATTTATCCCCAGGATGACTCGAGTCTGGAACACATTCGTACAGCATTATGATGTCAACGAGATAAAGTCAGTTGATCAAATGAAAATGTTAGCCCACAGATGTCTCCAAGTTCATCCTGTTCCCTACTTGTATGTTTCATAACAATAAAAATGCTTTCAAATGAGCTGATGTAGGTAACAGCTCTTAGCTTGTCAATAATGTTAGGAATCCTTAACTTGTAAATAGCTTGTCAATAAAGCTAGGGATCCTAACCTTGTCAAACCCTGTGTAAAAATGAAGAGAGAGAGAGAGAGAGAGAGAGAGAGAGAGAGAGAGAGAGAGGTGAACTTTGGCTACTGATCAGCGCAATATATGTGATCATGACGCCTGGCTTGAGAAGTAATTGTGAATTTATCCTTTTGCTGAGTTACGAAAGCAAAGTTATCCGACACTAGTGTGGTGGGTACTCCTAGTTGTGGCCTTCAGGGTCGATCACGCTCGGCCCCCGCCTGCTTCCATGCCTCTCTAACTGGTACTACCGCTGTGGCGCATCTGCCATGCTTCTTAGAAGCTATGTCATGATCTTTGTGTCCGTGCGTGAATCGTACCAGTGTGTTTGACAAACTCGTCAGTGACTTTATATTCTCTGAGAGTGTACTTACAGTTTCTGTTATAAGTCTGGCATGATTTATTAGTTTCTGAGACGTCGTACTTAATGTTTAGCTGTTGATAAGTCTTGGTAATGACTCTCATCATTACCACGCTCTTGCAGTATAAACAGTAGTCATTACACCATCATTACCACGCTCTTGCAGTATAAACAGTAGTCATTACACCATCATTACCACGCTCTTACAGTATAAACAGTAGTCATTACACCATCATTACCACGCTCTTACAGTATAAACAGTGATCATTACACCATCATTACCACGCTCTTACAGTATCAACAGTAGTCATTACATTATCATCTCCCAAATTACAAGAATTATATTTTTTCTAGAGGTCATTAGTGTTTTTTTGAGTAGGGGGATCCATTAAGGGGGGGGGGCGGGTGCCTTGATGCTGGCGCAGGGTAACTCCAAGGAGTTTGAGTTACCTTGCTATTTCTGAGACCAGTCCTGTTGACCTCCCATTATCCCCAGTAGCTGTCATGCCGAGTTGGGCGGGACGTGTGGGTTTGGCCCTCCTCTTCCTCCTCCAACAGGAATCATCACTCAGAGTCGAGTCTCTGTTGGCTGCGGCTCTGGCGCACACACCTGACCCATGGTCACCTGTGTGCAGGTGCTCCTGCGGCTCTGGTGCATACACCTGACCCATGGTCACCTGTGTGCAGGTGCTCCTGCGGCTCTGGTGCATACACCTGACCCATGGTCACCTGTGTGCAGGTGCTCCTGCGGCTCTGGTGCACACACCTGACCCATGGTCACCTGTGTGCAGGTGCTCCTGCGGCTCTGGTGCACACACCTGACCCATGGTCACCTGTGTGCAGGTGCTCACGACTTTCGACTTTTTCGCTTTTTGTAATTAACAGGATGCCTGTAGGGCTCTCAGGGAACTTTTAGGGAAGTCTTTTGATATTAACAGTTTAGTGGGATTTGAAGCTGATGTTGATTATTTATACTTGATGCCATAATATTTACCTTTTGTTGTGTGTTAAATATTGCGGTGAACGGCCAGCAACAACAGCCTGGTCGAGCAGGTAGTGTATAAGGAGGCCTTGCTCAGGGCCTCCCGCACACCTGAACCAGGTCACAGGTAAATCACAGGTGAATGCTGTTTATTGCTTCTTAATTTTTTTTCTTATGTCTGTTGTATATTTTTATTGTGGTGTGTGGCATGGTGCGTTCCGGACTTGTCAATACTGCCTGCCTGGCCCCAGGCGCTGTCTCACCCCTATGAGTTTAGCGCTTCAAGGTAGGAGGTTTTGAAACATTCGGTGAATAATGAAGTCGAACATTTCCCGGTGGTCGCGTAGATGGCATAATGTGCATTTGTTAATTTACCGCTCACAGCTGACGTTATTGTGGGTGTGCGGTGGGAGATAAGTTGGATGTGATGTTCACCCCCGGGTCTCTTTTTTTTTCTTTGGCAGAGTCTGTTCAGTGAGTTGTTGTTCAGCTCCGGTAACCACTTTTTTGTTCCTTTTCTGTTGAGATCGTCTTGTAGTCTCTTTTAGTCTGCTGTAGTCTCTTGTAGCTTATTGTAGTAGTCTCTTGTAGTTTATTGTAGTAGTCTCTTGTAGTTTATTGTAGTAGTCTCTTGTATTTTTTTTTTTTAGTTGAATCGGTGTCTGTCGCAGTGTAAGTTCAGTGTAGCCACAAATTTTAATTATTGTCTTGTAATCACATTAATTTCATGCTTGCAGAAGTACGTCCATTACTCGGCTCTTGGTGTTACATCTTCATATATCATAATCATTTGGAGATTAATTGTGGCGCTCATAGCCTCTGTAAGGTCGTTCTGCTCGCCAGTAAAGAAATGGGTGGAGGGAGAGACAGAGAGGGTGGAGGGAGAGACAGAGAGGGTGGAGGGAGAGACAGAGAGGGTGGAGGGAGAGACAGAGAGGGGGGAGGGAAATGACCTAAACCTGGAGAGGGTTTCGGAGGTCATCGCCCCCGAGGTCCGGTCTCAGACCAGATATTGTTTACAACATATCTTCCCCAACCAACCATGTGCTTCAGATTATTTTGAAAATAAAAAGGCCAAATCTTTATGGGTCATTCAACACGTCCTCTCCCCCTTCCCCATCCCGGGAAGAAATTAAAAAACAGTATGTAAAACCAGAGAGAGAGAGAGATCGCCAGCATGAGATCACCGTAGAGATTGCTCACCCTGGTGCCGCGGCCTCACACAATATCACCACAAACTTTAAATTACTTCTCCAAGTAACACAAACTCCGGAATTTACAAGCGGTACCATTCCCAATGAGCTTTTTTTTTCCCCCACCCTCCTGTCCCTCCCCCTTCCCCCCGGTCCCCCTACCCTCCGGTCCCCCGTCCGGCGGTCCCTCCCGACAAGGAGAATACAACAGCGGCCATCGCATGGAAATTACATTTTCATGCGATGTTCCTCTTCCAGAATGTCACGAAAGTAATTTTATGGAGGAAATTGTTATATATTCGTTTACTGTGTCGGGGATGACGATGTATTTCAAGAGTTTTTTTTTCGATATTCCCCGCAAAAATTTCAGTATTTTTTTTTTTTTTATAAGAGGATGTAAGACTGTTATTGGAACTTTAATGAGCTAGTAAGTTACAGTATACATGCTGATACTGATACAGCTGGTAAGTTACAGTATACATGCTGATACTGATACAGCTAGTAAGTTACAGTATACATGCTGATACTGATGCAGCTGGTAAGTTACAGTATACATGCTGATACAGCTGGTAAGTTACAGTATACATACTGATACAGCTGGTAAGTTACAGTATACATACTGATACTGATACAGCTGGTAAGTTACAGTATACATGCTGATACTGATACAGCTGGTAAGTTACAGTATACATGCTGATACAGCTGGTAAGTTACAGTATACATACTGATACAGCTGGTAAGTTACAGTATACATACTGATACTGATACAGCTAGTAAGTTACAGTATACATGCTGATACTGATACAGCTAGTAAGTTACAGTATACATGCTGATACAGCTGGTAAGTTACAGTATACATACTGATACAGCTGGTAAGTTACAGTATACATACTGATACTGATACAGCTAGTAAGTTACAGTATACATGCTGATACTGATACAGCTGGTAAGTTACAGTATACATACTGATACTGATACAGCTAGTAAGTTACAGTATACATACTGATACTGATACAGCTGGTAAGTTACAGTATACATGCTGATACTGATACAGCTGGTAAGTTACAGTATACATGCTGATACAGCTGGTAAGTTACAGTATACATACTGATACAGCTGGTAAGTTACAGTATACATACTGATACTGATACAGCTAGTAAGTTACAGTATACATGCTGATACTGATACAGCTAGTAAGTTACAGTATACATGCTGATACAGCTGGTAAGTTACAGTATACATGCTGATACTGATACAGCTGGTAAGTTACAGTATACATGCTGATACTGATACAGCTAGTAAGTTACAGTATACATGCTGATACAGCTGGTAAGTTACAGTATACATGCTGATACTGATACAGCTGGTAAGTTACAGTATACATACTGATACTGATACAGCTGGTAAGTTACAGTATACATACTGATACTGATACAGCTAGTAAGTTACAGTATACATGCTGATACTGATACAGCTGGTAAGTTACAGTATACATGCTGATACTGATACAGCTGGTAAGTTACAGTATACATGCTGATACTGATACAGCTGGTAAGTTACAGTATACATGCTGATACTGATACAGCTGGTAAGTTACAGTATACATACTGATACTGATACAGCTGGTAAGTTACAGTATACATACTGATACTGATACAGCTAGTAAGTTACAGTATACATGCTGATACTGATACAGCTGGTAAGTTACAGTATACACGCTGATACTGATACAGCTGGTAAGTTACAGTATACATACTGATACTGATACAGCTAGTAAGTTACAGTATACATGCTGATACTGATACAGCTAGTAAGTTACAGTATACATACTGATACTGATACAGCTAGTAAGTTACAGTATACATACTGATACTGATACAGCTAGTAAGTTACAGTATACATACTGATACTGATACAGCTAGTAAGTTACAGTATACATGCTGATACTGATACAGCTAGTAAGTTACAGTATACATACTGATACTGATACAGCTGGTAAGTTACAGTATACATGCTGATACTGATACAGCTGGTAAGTTACAGTATACATGCTGATACTGATACAGCTGGTAAGTTACAGTATACATACTGATACTGATACAGCTAGTAAGTTACAGTATATATGCTGATACTGATACAGCTGGTAAGTTACAGTATACATGCTGATACTGATACAGCTGGTAAGTTACAGTATACATGCTGATACTGATACAGCTGGTAAGTTACAGTATACATGCTGATACTGATACAGCTGGTAAGTTACAGTATACATACTGATACAGCTGGTAAGTTACAGTATACATGCTGATACTGATACAGCTGGTAAGTTACAGTATACATGCTGATACTGATACAGCTGGTAAGTTACAGTATACATACTGATACAGCTGGTAAGATACAGTATACATGCTGATACTGATACAGCTGGTAAGTTACATTATACATGCTGATACTGATACAGCTGGTAAGTTACAGTATACATACTGATACAGCTGGTAAGTTACAGTATACATGCTGATACTGATACAGAATTAATTTTACTATGTACTGTATTATGACACTTGTGAGTGCCTAATATACCTCAGTATAATATAACTTGTATACCTAATATACTCAGTGGCCACTTTATTAGGCACTCCTTTTCACATACTCGTTAATGAAAATATATAATCAGCCGGTCAGGTGGCAGCACCACAGTGACTAAAAGCATGCAGACATAGTCAAGAGGTTCACTTGTTCAGATTGAACATCAGAATGGGGAAGAAATGTGATCTAAGTGACTTTGACTGTGGAATGGTTGTTGGTGCCACACGGGGAGGTTTGAGTACCTCAGTGAGTGAGAAAGGTCGGAGGAGAATGGCCAGACTGGTTCAAGCTGACAGGAAAGCGACAGTAACTCAAATAATCATGCATGACAACAGTGGTATACAAAAGAGCTTCTTTGAATGTATACGTCGATATAAATTGGGTGGGCTACAGCCCCAAACAGCCACACCGGGTTCCACTCCTGTCAACTAAGAACAGAAAACTGAAAGATGAAGATTGGAAAAACCTGGAAAGATGAAGATTGGAAAAACGTTGTCTGGTCTGACGAATCACAATTTCTGCTGCGACATGCAGATGGTAGGGGTCAGAATTTGGCGTAAACCTTTGGGATGTGGTGGAACGGGGGATTCGCAGCATGACTGTACAGCCGACAACTCTGCAGCAGCTGTGTGATGCTGTCATGTCAACATGGACCAGGATCTCTAAGGAATGTTTACAGACTGTTTAGGGGTTCTAGAAGTGTGTACCTAATAAAGTGGCTAATGAGTATATATATATATATATATATATATATATATATATATATATATATATATATATATATATATATATATATATATATGTGTGTGTGTGTGTGTGTGTGTGTGTAATGTCGTGCCGAATAGGTAAATTGGTCAATTAGCAAGAACTCATTTAAAATTAAGTCCTTTCTAAAATTTTCTCTTATACGTTTAAAGATATATTTTTTTTATTTATGTTAATGTAAAAATTAATAATTTTGTACCAAAAGAACCTTAGAAAACTTACCTAACCTTATTATAACAAACGCAATTTAATTTAGCCTAATCCAACTAAATATATTTTAGATAAGTTTATAATAATTTAATAAACAAACACAATTAAATATATTTTTTCGTTAGGTTCAGAATGATTTTTGCGAAATTATTGCATACACAAATTTTCAATTGACCTATTCGGCAAGAAGAGCGTTGCTATTTAAGCCAAAATCGCAAGTTTTACCTATTCGACACGACACACACACACACACACACACACACACACACACACACACATAATATATATATATATATATATATATATATATATATATATATATATATATATATATATATTTGCTGAGGGGAAATACACATCTCGTTGTATATATCCTGGGACTTCTGTGTCCATGTATTTCTTATAATCCAAGACAATTATTTATCGGATTATAAATAATCAGCTTCCCCGGGTATAGATATTAGCACAGATAAGCCAAGACATATAATTAACTAATTGTTCTCGAGTTGTATTGCCCATGTGGGTTTAGCGCTTCTCCATAAATACGATAATGTAATCTCTAAATATTGTCTCACAGCAAATTAACAGTCATATATGTAATAATTATAATGAAAATGATAATCAATAATAATTATAGTTATAATAATAATGGAGGTGTGGACGCGCACATACGCAGGCGACAATAATAAACTAACAGTGTATTGATTGGTAGGGCGTGAGACGCCGCCCACGCCGCCCGTGACCGCCGCCCACGACGCCCCTGGTCACTACAGAAGAAAATGGTGCTAATGTTGTTGCTAAGTGACATCTACTGAAGACAGATGGTGCTGATGTTGCAAAGTGACAACTACTAAACATAGATGGCGCTGATGTTGTTGCAAAGTGACGACAACTGAAGATAGATGGCGCTGATGTTGTTGCAAAGTGAAGACAACTGAAGATAGTGGCGCTGATGTTGTTGCAAAGTGACGACAACTGAAGATAGATGGCGCTGATGTTGTTGCAAAGTGAAGACAACTGAAGATAGTGGCGCTGATGTTGTTGCAAAGTGAAGACAACTGAAGATAGATGGCGCTGATGTTGTTGCAAAGTGAAGACAACTGAAGATAGTGGCGCTGATGTTGTTGCAAAGTGACGACAACTGAAGATAGTGGCGCTGATGTTGTTGCAAAGTGAAGACAACTGAAGATAGTGGTGCTGATGTTGTTGCAAAGTGAAGACAACTGAAGATAGTGGCGCTGATGTTGTTGCAAAGTGACGACAATTGAAGATAGATGGCGCTGATGTTGTTGCAAAGTGACGACAACTGAAGATAGTGGTGCTGATGTTGTTGCAAAGTGACGACAACTGAAGATAGTGGTGCTGATGTTGTTGCAAAGTGAAGACAACTGAAGATAGTGGTGCTGGATGCGGCCCCTCATGGGAGGTGCCTGGGGCTCTTGATTTAAGGAATTGGACTTATTTTTAAACTTCCTTGCATCGAATTCAATTACCTCCCACTCCCTCTTTCCCTTGAATATAACAATGATTATAATAATTAGATTTCTAGAGAGAAAAAATTGATTAAGCTCTCCATTTCAAAACGTATTTAGAAACATAAGGATAATGAAAGGACGACTTATTACAATGTATGAGAGATTTTCCGTTTGAGAATAAATTGTGAAGATTGATAAAGACGTTGTCTCGTGTGAATGTGACCCCTGTGGTTTAGCGCTTCTTTTGATTATAATAATAATAATAATAATCGTGTGAATGTGTCACTAGCGGGGTCCCTCAAGTATCAGTGCTGTCTCTTAATATTTCCACTGTTCATAAATTACTTTCCACGAGGAACAGAAGAAGTTATGGGAAGTTTTTCCTCTTGATGCGAGACACACACACACACACACACACACACACACACATACACACACGTGATGTAGTGTAGGCAGGAACTATACATAGTTTTAAGACGAGGTATGATGAAGCTCATGGAGCAGGGAGAGAGAGGACCTACTAGCGGTTAGTGAAGAGGCGTGGCCAGGAGCTAAGTCTCGACCCCTGCAACCACAAATAGGTGAGTACACACACACACACACAGTTGGTGGCTACAAGGGCGTGGATTATATGCCGTTGGGCACTGTGGTGTTTGCGGGACCGAAATGAAGGTGTGTACCCACACAGGGTGGGTGTGGTGTGTACCCACACAGGGTGGGTGTGGTGTGTACCCACACAGGGTGGGTATGGTGTGTACCCACACAGGGTGGGTGTGGTTTGTACCCACACAGGGTGGGTGTGGTGTGTACCCACACAGGGTGGGTGTGGTGTGTACCCACACAGGGTGGGTGTGGTGTGTACCCACACAGGGTGGGTGTGGTGTGTACCCACACAGGGTGGGTGTGGTGTGTACCCACACAGGGTGGGTGCGGTGTGTACCCACACAGGGTGGGTGTGGTGTGTACCCACACAGGGTGGGTGTAGTGTGTACCCACACAGGGTGGGTGCGGTGTGTACCCACACAGGGTGGGTGTGGTGTGTACCCACACAGGGTGGGTGTGGTGTGTACCCACAGGGTGGGTGTGGTGTGTACCCACACAGGGTGGGTGTGGTGTGTACCCACAGGGTGGGTGTGGTGTGTACCCACACAGGGTGGGTGTGGTGTGTACCCACACAGGGTGGGTGTGGTGTGTACCCACACAGGGTGGGTGCGGTGTGTACCCACACAGGGTGGGTGTGGTGTGTACCCACACAGGGTGGGTGTGGTGTGTACCCACAGGGTGGGTGTGGTGTGTACCCACAGGGTGGGTGTGGTGTGTACCCACACAGGGTGGGTGTGGTGTGTACCCACACAGGGTAGGTGTGGTGTGTACCCACACAGGGTGGGTGCGGTGTGTACCCACACAGGGTGGGTGTGGTGTGTACCCACACAGGGTGGGTGTGGTGTGTACCCACACAGGGTGGGTGTGGTGTGTACCCACACAAGATGGGTATGGTGTGTGCCCAGACAAGATGGGTATGGTGTGTGCCCACACAGGGTGGGTGTGGTGTGTACCCACACAGGGTGGGTATGGTGTGGGTGAAAGACCTGTTAAACTGTGTGTCTGTGTGGTCAAAAATGCAGAGAAGGTTAAAGACGATATAAAAGTGAATTGGTTTTCATTATATATACATGAGAAGAGAAAGTCAATATACACACAAGGAGAGAAAGTCAATATACACACGAGGAGAGAAAGTCAATATACACACAAGGAGAGAAAGTCAATATACACACGAGGAGAGAAAGTCAATATACACACGAGAAAAGAAAGTCAATATACACACGAGAAGAAAAAATCAATATACACACGAGAAGAGAAAGTCAATATACACACGAGGAGAGAAATTCAATATACACACAAGGAGAGAAAGTCAATATACACACGAGAAGAGAAAGTCAATATACACACGAGGAGAGAAAGTCAATATACACACGAAGAGAGAAAGTCAATATACACACGAGGAGAGAAAGTCAATATACACACGAGGAGATAAAGTCAATATACCCACGAGAAGAGAAAGTAGGCCAGGTAAGAGTGGTCAGGGAAACTGGACAAGTGTTTCCTGACGCTGGTCTTAGTCATATGATGACGCGTCACTGGAGCTTTTGGTCATATGACCGAGGCCTTCCGCTGGCTTACTCCTCCACCATTTAAAAATTAAGGTTGATACATGGAGTAAGAGAACATCATATATATACACAAGAAGAAAGTCATTATATAAGCACGAGAATAGAAAGTTATTATATAAGCACGAGAAGAGAAAGTTATTATATAAGACGAGAAGAGAAAGTTATTATATAAGCACGAGAAGAGAAAGTTATTATATAAGCACGAGAAGATAAAGTTATTATATAAGCACGAGAAGAGAAAGTTATTATATAAGACGAGAAGAGAAAGTTATTATATAAGACGAGAAGAGAAAGTTATTATATAAGCACGAGAAGAGAAAGTTATTATATAAGACGAGAAGAGAAAGTTATTATATAAGCACGAGAAGAGAAAGTTATTATATAAGCACGAGAAGAGAAAGTTATTATATAAGACGAGAAGAGAAAGTTATTATATAAGCACGAGAAGAGAAAGTTATTATATAAGACGAGAAGAGAAAGTTATTATATAAGCACGAGAAGAGAAAGTTATTATATAAGCACGAGGAGAGAAAGTCATTATATATACACGAGAAGAGAAAGTCAATATATAAGCACGAGAAGAGAAAGTTATTATATAAGCACGAGAAGAGAAAGTTATTATATAAGCACGAGAAGAGAAAGTCATATATACACGAGAAGAGAAAGTCATTATATAAGCACGAGAAGAGAAATTTATTATATAAGCACGAGAAGAGAAAGTTATTATATAAGCACGAGGAGAGAAAGTTATTATATAAGCATGAGGAGAGAAAGTTATTATATAAGCACGAGGAGAGAAAGTTCCGGGGGGTCAACGTCTCTGCTGTCCGGTCCCAGACCAGGCGGTCTAATGGATCGGGGCCTGATCATCCAGGCTGTTAATGCTGTCTGCACGCAGTCCAGCGTATGGAGCATAGATTTTTAACATCATTCAAATACAAGGAGAGTTACCAGCAGACCTGTAAACGCACTCCAGAGGAAACTTGAGAAATTCTTGCCAGCAGTTGTTGATTACCTGGGCTGTGATGGCAGCCAGTGTTTACATGAAGAACCTGACTGTCTAAGTGGTGACCCAGGAGACCTGGCCTGGGACTGAGCCGTAGGAGTGATGATTACTAAAGCTCTCTACAAGAAGGCATGACCACATTTTCGTTGACCAGGCAAGCACCAGACGAGCCAGTCCCATGGCCGGGCTCAGAGAGTAGATACTCTCGAAACTCTTCAAAGGTATATCAAAGGTAAAGTCTACCAGAGCAGGCTGGCAGACTGCTACAACATTCAAAGTCTACCAGAGCAGGCTGGCAGACTGCTACAACATTCAAAGTCTACCAGAGCAGGCTGGCAGACTGCTACAACATTCAAAGTCTACCAGAGCAGACTGGCAGACTGCTACAACATTCAGAGTCTACCAGAGCAGACTGCTACAACATTCAAAGTCTACCAGAGCAGACTGGCAGACTGCTACAACATTCAAAGTCTACCAGAGCAGACTGGCAGACTGCTACAACATTCAGAGTCTACCAGAGCAGACTGGCAGACTGCTACAACATTCAGAGTCTACCAGAGCAGACTGGTAGACTGCTACAACATTCAGAGTCTACCAGAGCAGACTGGCAGACTGCTACAATATTTATGTAAAGAAAACCTCTCTGATGGGTGTGCTAATTATATAATTTGATTCAAACATTCCCATTTATAACTTGTACTCCTGTACTCCTCGGAGCACATACCCCTCAAGGGAAGTTCCTTGACGATGGTGAGGGGCTTTTGATCTATGGAATTGGATCTGTGCCCCAGTTTCTTGAATTGAGCCTGAATGCCTTCCATCTCTCCCACCCCCCTCCACAGCATAATATCTTCGGGTTTAACGCTTCCCCATAATAATAATAATAATAATAATAATAATAATAATAATAATAATAATAATAATCTTCGGAGCACAGACGAGATAGGTACATCATAATTTACACCTGGAATATCCTAGAGGAACTGGTCCCCAAATGAAATCAAATCACTCCCTACGGAAGCAAAAGACTCGGCAGGCGGTGCAACATCATCCATGTGAAAAGCAAGGGTGCCTTGAGTACACTTAAGAGAAATGAGTAAGTGTCAGGGGCCCAAGGCTGTTCAACAGTTTCCCATCATATATAAGAGGGATTACCAATAGACCTCTGGCTGTCTTCAGGAGGGAACTGGACGGATACCTAAAGTCAGTACCTGGCCAGCCGGGCTGTGGTTCGTACGTTGGTTTACGTGCGGCCAGCAGTAACAGCCTGGTTGATCAGGCGCTGATTCCACCACGAGGCCTGGTCATGGACCGGGCCGCTAGGGCGTTGACTCCCTGGAACTCCCTCCAGGTAGACTCCAGGTAGACTCCAGGCCAGAGTGGCAGCACAGTGCAGGTGCGCCTAAAACTGGCCAGTACAAAAAAAAATGGGACAACCATTTTTAGAAAAAACATTTTTCTACCCATTCAGTGGCTTGCTGGGCGGATATTTACAGTGTCCTCCCTCCTTCCCTCCCTCCATTCATCCCTGCCCCTCTGCCTCTGTCCGTCTCTCTTTAAACTAGTGTGCCCCATCCTGTTCCCCCTATCCCTCCACCCGTATCCGTCCTTAGGCCAGCGTCCCTCCTTATTAAGCGGCTTAGATGATGGAATAAATTCCGAGGAGGACACCATAAAGCTTGAGGATAAAGTAGATGCTCGGGAGGCAGATGTAATCCACGGTGGACACAAGTCTCGTCCTGCCGCACCCCTTCAAGGGCGATGTAAGTAAATAAGCTTATTTAGGCAAGGGTACACATAATTACATTTATCATACATAGCCTAAATTTTCTAGGATAACCCCCCAAAAAAGTCAGACACAGTGACTTATTTCCATTGGGGGTCCTTGATACTGGTGAAGAGCTCGTGATTTAAGGAATTAGTCATCACTCGCATTACCCAGGCGTTGGATTACCCTTATGGCTTTAGTGCTTCCTTATAATAATAATAATAATGTAGCGTCCTTCCTGGTCTAAAGGCAAGAAAATAACTTAGTCACCTATAAACTAAATCATTTCATATTTATTGGGAGCGAGTACGAGAAGAGACCAGAGTTATGGTAAACGGTAATTTTGTTGTAAGGCAACAGTGCAGCAGTGTGAGTTTGGCTTCATATCAACACGTATAAGTTACACAAGTCCCAAACTTATATCCAAGTTTATTTATGGTTAGTAAGGCAGCATTTGCATAATGCGCGCAGTTCTAGCCTCGGTGTTACAGAATGGAGTAAATGTGCTGGAAAACATACAGGGAACATCTATATCAAAAAAGTTTCTTAGAAAAGTGGTTTGTGAACTTACTGTTTTGAAATAATCTTAGACAATAATAGATGGATGATGTAGTAGTCAGGGTTATATGTGCAATAAAGGTTCGCTGTACATTCTCTAGATCTGCAATTTCACCTGCCTTGACATCTCCATTCAAGGCAGGTGAAATTGCAGATCTAGAGAATGTACAGAGAACCTTTACTGCACGTATAAGTTCCATCAAACACCTTAACTACTGGGAACGCCTGGAAGCACTTGACTTGTACTCACTGGAGCGCAGGAGAGAGAGATGCATCATAATCTACGCCTGGAAGATCCTAGAGGAACTGATCCCTAATCTGCATACATAAATCACTCCTTACGAAAGCAAAAGACTTGGCAGGCGATGTAACATACCACCAGTGAAAAGTAGGGGCGCCATTAGTACACTAAGAGAAAACACAATAAGTGTCCGGAGCCCAAGACTGTTCAACAGCCTTCCACGAGCCATTAGGGAAATTACCAATAGACCCCTAGTTTTCTTCAAGAGGGAGCTGGACAGATACCTAAATTCAGTACCGGATCAGCCGGGCTGTGGTTTGTACGTTGGACTACGTGCGGCCAGCAGTAACAGCCTCGTTGATCAGGCCCTGATCCACCGGGAGGCCTGGTCATGGACCGGAATACCCTCCAGGTAAACTTCAGGTAGGTCTGGTTACGAGTGCAGGCTGGAATATATACAAATGGTCAAACTATATGTAAAGTATGCAGTAACCTCATAGTGACTTTCTTGTACACCGTGTCTTGACTCACTCCATGGGAATATGAAGATATGTAAACATTGCAATTTCCAGATATTTTATTAACGAAAATGTGATATCAGAAGATCTGGGATAATATCCTTAATATCGCTGTAAAAGCTGCAAGTAACATTGTACAAATAATAAAACTGCAAATAGTGTATGCCAAAGTGCTTCAAGAGGCCTAGAGTACTTCAAGAGGCCTAGGGTGCTTCAAGAGGCCTAGGTCGTAATGTTTTGTGTAACTAGATGGTGCTGTCCTCTCCTTGTCCTCCCCTCACAGAAAGAACATGGCGTCCACAATACACCAGATAAATAAACCCCTTTTGAAGCGCCTAGAATGAAGGGTAAGAGGCCTGAGGTGTACAAATATACATTAGGCATGTATATGTATGGTATACAACACTAGCTTAATTAAGCAAAGTGGTGAAAGTATTCCATAAAGACACCAGTGGAAATACTCTGACTTTTTTGGGTTATCCTACGTAATTTACATATATGCTAACTATGTATGATAATTGTACTTATGTGTACTTGTACTTAAATAAGCTTACTAACTTTAAACGATGGATTCAAGTTGAAAATAAAAAAGAGATTTAGACACATGGGAAAATATTGGTGTGTCAGTTGAGGTGTAGCTGAGTGTAATAAAGCGACACACAGCGTCATGGCAGCTTTAAAAATACATTAGAGAGGTACGTGAGTGGGAATGGGTGGGTGTGAGTAAGCCCTGCCTTGTAGGGGCCAGTAGGCCTACTGCAGTGTTCTAGTCCCTGTGTCCCTCCTTCCCTCCCTCCACCCCGCCTCTTTCAGAGTTTGGACCCTTCCTAAATCCAGCTGCTTCCCTCCCTCCCTCTCGTCCTTCTCCATAACCTCCCTCCCACCCTCTCGTCCTTCTCCCTACCTCCCTCCCACCCTCCACCCACTACCACCAGAGGTATTAGGACACAAGAAAGCCTTGCCACAATCCCCGCCCTGCTCATTTTACCACTTGTTGGGCTCTCGCTTTATCTGCCTTTTCTTCTGTTTCCTTCCTCACCCTCCTTCCTTCGTTTATCTCACTGTCTTTTGTTTTGGCTATCCTAGGTGATTTACACATGAGCTACTATGCAATTGTGTAATGGCACCTAAATAAACATTGTTACTTGTTCTAACCTTCGTTAATGTTGTGGAGGCTGGGTCACCCTCCCTTGGTGGTGCTGGGTCACCCTCACGTGGTGGTTCTGGGTCACCCTCCATGGTGGTTCTGCGTCACCCTCCCGTGGTGGTGCTGGGTCACCCTCCCGTGGTGGTGCTGGGTCACCCTCCCTTGGTGGTGCTGGGTCACCCTCCCGTGGTGGGCTGGGTCACCCTCCCATGGTGGTCACGACACCTCACCCGCCTCACTACCTACCAATTTAGTAACCTATTTTTTCAGCTTGTATATCTGAAGGATGTTTGCGGAAGTCAACACGCTCGCTGTTATTGCCGGAAGCACGCAGTCCTACATATGAACCACAGCCCGGCTGATCAGGAACTGATTTGAGTGACTTTTCAATATGGCTAGAGGTCAATTGGTAATCATCCCTTATGTAGGATGGGAAACTGTTGAGAAGTCTTGGGCACCTTACACTTAATGTGTTATCATTTATTGTATTCACTGCCCCTCTGTTTTCTGGTATACTGAACATTTTGCTTTCGTAAGGAGTGATTTCCAAATGCAGATTTGGGAAGAATTCCTTTAGGATTTTCCAGGTGTAAATTATAGTGTATCACTCGCCCGTATTCCAAGTAATAAAGGCCTAAGACTTGAAACGTTCAGTGAAAGTTCCCTGTACACTTTCTACACTCTCTACACTCTCTACACTCTAGATCTGGGCGATTTACCCTTTTGTCAGTTTTTTTTTCCTTTATAGTCATTGCCTTGGAACGAGCTGCGGATAAGGTTAAGCCGGCCACTAAGACTTGTATTGACTTGTATTGTGATTATGCTTTCTGTAATATGACCGTTAATAAAGTTTCCCAGAGTATTTTGGTAAACTCTATTTTATCTCCTAGTGGTGTTCTTGTTTAAACTAGTTAAACATACCTTCATGATTGAGTTTTGGTGGTACGGACCAGAGGGTGTGTTGGTGGTACGGACCAGTGTGTGTGTTGGTGGTATGGACCAGTGTGTGTTGGTGGTATGGACCAGTGTGTGTGTTGGTGGTACGGACCAGTGTGTGTGTTGGTGGTACGGACCAGTGTGTGTGTTGGTGGTATGGACCAGTGTGTGTTGGTGGTATGGACCAGTGTGTGTGTTGGTGGTACGGACCAGTGTGTGTGTTGGTGGTATGGACCAGTGTGTGTGTTGGTGGTATGGACCAGTGTGTGTGTTGGTGGTACGGACCAGTGTGTGTTGGTGGTATGGACCAGAGGGTGTGTTGGTGGTACGGACCAGTGTGTGTGTTGGTGGTATGGACCAGTGTGTGTTGGTGGTATGGACCAGTGTGTGTGTTGGTGGTACGGACCAGTGTGTGTGTTGGTGGTACGGACCAGTGGTGTGTTGGTGGTATGGACCAGTGTGTGTTGGTGGTATGGACCAGTGTGTGTTGGTGGTATGGACCAGTGTGTGTTGGTGGTATGGACCAGTGTGTGTGTTGGTGGTACGGACCAGTGTGTGTGTTGGTGGTATGGACCAGTGTGTGTTGGTGGTACGGACCAGAGGGTGTGTTGGTGGTACGGACCAGTGTGTGTGTTGGTGGTATGGACCAGTGTGTGTTGGTGGTATGGACCAGTGTGTGTGTTGGTGGTACGGACCAGTGTGTGTGTTGGTGGTACGGACCAGTGTGTGTGTTGGTGGTACGGACCAGTGGGTGTGTTGGTGGTACGGACCAGTGTGTGTGTTGGTGGTACGGACCAGTGTGTGTGTTGGTGGTATGGACCAGTGTGTGTTGGTGGTATGGACCAGTGTGTGTGTTGGTGGTATGGACCAGTGTGTGTGTTGGTGGTACGGACCAGTGTGTGTTGGTGGTATGGACCAGTGTGTGTTGGTGGTACGGACCAGTGTGTGTGTTGGTGGTACGGACCAGTGTGTGTGTTGGTGGTATGGACCAGTGTGTGTTGGTGGTATGGACCAGTGTGTGTGTTGGTGGTATGGACCAGTGTGTGTGTTGGTGGTACGGACCAGTGTGTGTGTTGGTGGTATGGACCAGTGTGTGTTGGTGGTACGGACCAGTGTGTGTGGTGGTACGGACCAGTGTGTGTGTTGGTGGTATGGACCAGTGTGTGTTGGTGGTATGGACCAGTGTGTGTGTTGGTGGTATGGACCAGTGGTGTGTTGGTGGTACGGACCAGGTGTGTGTCGGTGGTACGGACCAGTGGGTGTGTTGGTGGTACGGACCAGTGTGTGTGTTGGTGGTATGGACCAGTGTGTGTGTTGGTGGTACGGACCAGTGTGTATGTTGGTGGTACGGACCAGTGTGTGTGTTGGTGGTACGGACCAGTGTGTGTCGGTGGTACGGACCAGTGTGTGTGTCGGTGGTACGGACCAGTGTGTGTGTTGGTGGTACGGACCAGTGTGTATGTTGGTGGTACGGACCAGTGGGTGTGTCGGTGGTACGGACCAGTGTGTATGTTGGTGGTACGGACCAGTGGGTGTGTCGGTGGTACGGACCAGTGGGTGTATTGGTGGTACGGACCAGTGTGTGTGTCGGTGGTACGGACCAGTGTGTGTGGTTGTGGTCTGAGTTTTAGTGTCTTCTGCACTATTATGTACCGCACCAGATCCTCAGTATCCGTCAATATAAGGTCAAGAGTGTTCATTAGTGTGGTCGGTTGAGCTACGTATGTGCTGGCGTAAGACGAATTAATTGGTGAGTCTGAGTAGGTCACCTGAGTGAGACTGTGTCCAGACTGGATCCTGGGAGTCATGATCTGCTGCTACAGTCTTTGCTACAGTCTTTGCTACAGTCTTTGCTACAGCCTTTGCTACAGTCTTTGCTACAGTCTTTGCTACAGTCTTTGCTACAGTCTTTGCTACAGTCTTCAGTTGAAGTCTCCACTCAGTAGGGTGTGGGGGGGTCGGGTTTGAGGGGTTCTCAAGACAGTACTCGATTTGTATTAGTTGGTCTTTGAACTGCTAGGAAGCTGTGATCTATCCAGGGACGGGTTTAGCGCTCCCCCATAATAAATCTTATTCCAAGGAACTCCAACATTCTTCCTCCTTGGATCAAACTTTTCCACTACGGGTTTAGCACATTCCCTCGAAATATAATAATAATAATAATAGGTTAAATGTAGTGAATAACCAAATGGTTCTCTCTCTCTCTCTCTCTCTCTCTCTCTCTCTCTCTCTCTCTCTCTCTCTCTCTCTCTCTCTCCCTCACCTCCTTCCCTCCCTTTTAATAATTTTTAACTCCTTGTGTGGTTCTTTCTTCCCTCTATGTATAATTGCCTTTGTTTTCACTCGCTTTCCTTCTTTCGTTTTCATTTTCCTTCCTTTTCATTCTATCTTTCACTTTCTTCATTTTACCACTTTTTCACTTTCCCCCATCTTTTTCATATTTTTATCTTTATCTTTCATCTTTACCATCTTTTCTCTTCATCTTCTTTTTCACTTCATCTTTTCTTCATCTTTCACCATCTTTTTCATCTTTCACCATCTTTTCATCTTTCACATCTTTTCATCTTTCACCATCTCTTTCAATCTTTCATCTTTCATCTTTTCATCTTTCACCATCTTTTCATCTTTCACCATCTTTTCATCTTTCACCATCTTTTCATCTTTCACCATCTTTTTCATCTTTCACCATCTTTTTCATCTTTCACCATCTTTTTCATCTTTCACCATCTTTTTCATCTTTCACCATCTTTTTCATCTTTCACCATCTTTTTCATCTTTCACCATCTTTTTCATCTTTCACCATCTTTTTCATCTTTCACCATCTTTTTCGTATTTTTTTCCATCTTTTTCATCAAATGTGATTTTGTTTTTCTCTCCCAATTACTTTTTACCTTTCGTCTTAATTACCCTTTATTCCAACTATGCCTTTCTTTCCCCCATCCCCCCTCTCTCTCGTTCCCCCCCCCTTCCATTATCCCCTTGACGGAAAGTTTAATTCTCCCTCTCTCTCTCTCTCCCTCTTAATTATTATTTATCGCGTCATGTCTCTCTTCCCTCATTTCTTCCTTTGAGGTTAATTATCATAAATTAGAGCAGTTAATGGGATTTCTTTTTCCTTATCATTAACAATTTATTCCTTCCGCTTCTCTCTTTATTCTTCCCTTGTTTATCCCTTCCGAGGTTTTTAGGTTGTTATCTGTGTTTTACTGTTCTTCTTTGTTTATCAAGTCTGTGGTTTGTCTTTTTTTTCTCTCTTGTAATTATCTTTATCCCCGGTTACCCTCGTTTTTATTCGTATCCCAGGTATCCCCTACCTGGGTATCCTCGTTTTATCTTGCCACGAAGTTTCCTTCCTCTCCTTATCCTCTTTCTCTGTATCTCTACTGTATCTCTCTTATCTTCTGTTTCTCTCTCTCCTGTATCCTCTCTTCTTTCTTCTCTCTCTCTCTCTCTCTCTCTCTCTCTCTCTCTCTCTCTCTCTCTCTCTCTCTCTCTCTCTCTCTCTCCTAAATTCATCTTGTTTTTTCCTGCGATTGTTACCATCCAGGGTATTGTGAGGTTTTTATCTTGTAGGTCACCTGTAGTGACTTCACGGTATTGTGAGGTTTTTATTCTAGCCAGGTCCCAGACCAGGTCTTCTGGTTTTAGATTTATAATAATAGTTTTTTTTATATATCGTAGCACGTGTTTGTAAATTACCTGGGATAACCCAGTGGTGTCAAAACAATTGACTTGGGAAGAGATGGTGAGCTTTTACGGTCTTGTGACCAAAAGCTCTAGTGAGCTGGTCACTGAGAGACCAGTGTCAGAAGACATTTGCTCTTTGTCTCTAGGATAATATCTGCCACTTCCTTCTTGCCGTTTTCTTACTGTTCTGCCGTTGTCTGTTGGTGTTATTACGCTGCGTTAGTCTCTTGTGGTTCCCATTTTATTCATTGTTCCTGTTTGTATTTCTCTTACGTTTATTTTTACGTATATTTTATCTGTAAATTTCCACTTTCATCCTCCTCCTCTTCCTCCTCCTCATCTCCCTCCTCCTCATCTTCCTCCTCCTCCTCTCTCTCCTCATCTCCTCCTCCTCTCTCTCCTCCTCATTTCTCTCTCTCTCTCACTCCTCATCTTCCTCCCTAGTCTTCCTTTCCTTTCTTTTTTTCTGCTCATTCTTTTTTCTCTGTTTCCACTCCTCACCCCTCCCTCTCTCCCCTCCTCACCCCATCCTCTTCTCTCTCTCTCTCTTCCTCTTCACTCCATCCTCTTCTCTCTCCTCCTTACCCCATCCTTTCCTCTCGTTTTATTTGCTTCCTTCTACCTAATCCTCTTCCTCGTCTGTTCTGTTATCGGTCTCCTTCCCCCCACTCCCTTTCCCCCCTCTCCCTACCCACAATGCACCCCGCCTGTTTCTCCATGGGGCACTAATATAAAATCGCTTGCGAGGTCAGAACATACAGGTTTGGGAAGTAACATGGCTTGTGAACCAGGCTGCCCAGCTTATGTGGCATTTGTGGCTGAGTGGGTAAGAGCGTCACTTGGGAACCTTGCCCGTGTCCCTGTAGTGTGATCGAGTCCTGCTGACTGCGATCTTTCTCTGTATATACCAGCCTGTTTCTGCATGGTGTCAGTCGACTGTTGTGGGTCGCATCCTGGGGGATGGTCAATGCTACAACATTGAGAGACTCAAACTCCTTCAAATGACCAAATTGTTTTCACTCAGTGAGTGAGAACCAGCTATCACAGTACAGCTGCTGCTACATAACACAGCTATCACAGTACAGCTGCTGCTACATAACACAGCTATCACAGTACAGCTGCTGCTACATAACACAGCTATCACAGTATAGCTGCTGCTACATAACACAGCTATCACAGTACAGCTGCTGCTACATAACACAGTATCACAGTACAGCTGCTGTACATAACACAGCTATCACAGTACAGCTGCTGCTACATAACACAGCTATCACAGTACAGCTGTCTCATAACCAGCTATCCAGTCAGCTGCTGCTATACACAGCTATCACAGTACAGCTGGCAATAACACAGCTATCACAGTACAGCTGCTGCTACATAACACAGTTATCACAGTACAGCTGCTGCTACATAACACAGCTATCACAGTACAGCTGCTGCTACATAACACAGCTATCACAGTACAGCTACCACAATGCAGCTCCCACAACGTAGCTCCCCACAACGTAACTCCCACAATTTGGCCAGCAGTAACAGCCTGGTTGATCAGACCCTGATCCACCACGAGGCTTGGTCTCAGACCAAGCTGCGGGGGCGTTGACCCCCGAAACCCTCTCCAGGTATGGTGCATAGAGCTGTGCTCAGACCTCTCTAACACGATTGTCATCAAAGATTTGTTAAGTTATACCATGAATTAAGGCAAGATCCTGGACTTCACCTTACGAAACAGAGAAAGCAAATGCGATAGTAATTATGGACAAGGTAGATTATATAGGAAAAAATAAGATATGGGAACTGGAGTGCCCCTTAAAAGCGTATCGCTGCTGGTGTATTACGGTGTGTGAGGTGCCTGAGACCTGTCTGTCTACTGTGGCTGGTGTAAACTTGCGTCCACCAGCTACGACACCTCCAAGAGTTTCCTTCTAGCATAGCTGAGTTGAGGTTATTCTTAAGTGTTCCATTAAGAGGTAGATGTGGTCTTAATTTGGGAGGGAGGGAGGGAGGGACGAAAGAAAGGAAGGAAGGGAGAGAGAGAGAGAGGATGTTATGTGCTTCCTATCTCCCTCTTCAACGTCTTCTTCCTTCGTGCGTTGTGGTACCTTTCTTTCTCTTATGTTCTTCTCATTTCCTTTCTCCTGTGCTTACCTGTCTGGTATCTTGGTTTGCTCTTCTTCCTCTTGTGTTCCATTTCCTCCTCTCGTGTTTCCCTCCGTTCTTCCATCGCCTTGTCCTCTCCTCTCCTCCGAATCTTCTTTCCGGCCACTGTTTTTAGTGCATTTAAAATGTCCTGCCTCTTACTACATCCACTTGGTAAGTAGGCTACACCCCCCCGTGCCCAACCATCACCTCCTACCACTTTCCTTCCCCACCCCATCACCCCACCTCCCCATCACCAAGATCTATCACCTTAATACACGAGAGAAAAAAATCCATCATTGTACTTGGTGTGGAGAGACGTAAATATCACAGCTTAGAACATGTTCAGTTTTTTACCAGGAAGCCAGCGGAAGGTTTTGGTCACCTGACCGAAACTTCGGTTACTCATCAGTCATCATCCTGCTGTTTCAAATACACGTTTAACAGGTGTTTATATACGACGTTTCGCCCTCGGTGAGACTTTATTACCCCACAGTGGGGCTTTATTACCCACTGTGGGACTTTTTTACCCACATGGGGTTTATTACTCAAGTAAAGCTTTATTACCCAGGGCTTACCACATGGGGTTATTACTCACAGTAGCTTATTACCCACAGTGGGGCTTATCATGGCTACCACAGTGGCTTTATTACCCACAGTGGGGCTTTATTACCCACAGTGGGGCTTTATTCACAGTGGGGCTTTATTACTCACAGTGGGGCTTTATTACAGTGGGGCTTTATTACCCACAGTGGGGCTTTATTACTCACAGTGGGGCTTTATTACTCACAGTGGGACTTTATTACCAACAGTGGAGCTTTATAACTCACAGTGGGGATTTATTACTCACAGTGGGGATTTATTATTCACAGTGGGGTTTTATTACTCACAGTGGGGTTTTATTACTCACAGTGGGGCTTTATTACTCACAGTGGGACTTTATTATTCACAGTGGGACTTTATTATTCACAGTAAGGCTTTATTACTCAATGTGGCTTTGCCAAGTACCGGTCTTTACTACTAGTTTGTTGACGGTGTTGTGGGAACGACCTGTGTGAGAATTATCTTCAAGTACTCTAATAATTATCTTCAAGTACTCTAATAATTATCTTCAAGTACTCTAATAATTATCTTCAAGTACTCTAATAACTATCAGTACTCTAATAAATAGAGCTTAAACCCTCAGGGGCTCCTATAAAGTGGCTGTCCTCACATAATCGTAATTGTCAGTTATTCAGCTAATAATTTCCGCTTAAAATCGTCTCGTTAATCGTCTCAGCTGGTTATTAACGACGTAGTTAACGACGTTATTAACGACGTAGTTGACACAGTTAACGACGTTATTGACGTAGTTAACGACGTTATTAACAACGTAATTAAGAAAACATCGTTTTTTTTAATATTGTCACTAATTTAAGCTCAGATTTTTTTTAGTTTTCAATGAACGTAAGTTTAGCGCTTATATTTGATTATAATAATCTATGAACTTAAGTTTGAATAAGGGGAAAAAAATTGCATACTTTTTTGCGGTTATTGTGCCGAGAAAATAGTTTTCCCGTTTTCTGTGATAGACTCACTTTTCCGTTTTCTCTTGTGAATAGCAAGCTCATTTTTCCGTTTTCTGTGGTGACTAGCAAATTCATTTTTCCGTTTTCGGTATAGTCAAAGTCATTTTCCCGTTTTCTGTGATAGTCACCAAGCTCATTTTCCCGTTTTCTATGATCATTGCAAAAACCACCGAATCTGGTTTCCCCGTTTTCTGTTATAATCACCATTATCATTTGACCATTTTCAGTGATCTTAACCCTGTATGACCCATGTGGGTTAAGCGCTTAGTTATGATTATAATAGTAATAATGATCTTTACTCAATACCTGGTTCCCATTTTCTATGGCCACAGAAAACGTTGAAGGGGAGGCTCTCACAAAATGGGTTACTGATGTTCAGCGAGTAACAGCAGACTTTTACCCCAGGCTAACTAGCTACTAAATTTATATATTCTCACATTTGCATATTTCTCTCCTCTCTCTCTCTCTCTCTCTCTCTCTCTCTCTCTCTCTCTCTCTCTCTCTCTCTCTCTATCTATCTATCTATCTATCTATCTCTTTAAATAAAAAAGTTGCGAAATATACGAACATTTTAAAGTTCTGTTTTTCGTTTCACTGTACTACAGTGTTTCACTGTACTACAGTGTTTCACTGTACTACAGTGTTTGTTTCACTGTACAACAGTGTTTCACTGTACTACAGTGTTTCACTGTACTACAGTGTTTGTTTCACTGTACAACAGTGTTTCACTGTACTACAGTGTTTCACTGTACTACAGTGTTTGTTTCCTTAAAAGTTTCACTGTACTACAGTGTTTCACTGTACTACAGTGTTTGTTTCACTGTACAACAGTGTTTCACTGTACAACAGTGTTTCACTGTACAACAGTGTTTCACTGTACAACAGTGTTTCACTGTACTACAGTGTTTGTTTCACTGTACAACAGTGTTTCACTGTACTACAGTGTTTGTTTCACTGTACAACAGTGTTTCACTGTACTACAGTGTTTGTTTCACTGTACTACAGTGTTTCACTGTACAACAGTGTTTGTTTCACTGTACAACAGTATTTGTTTCACTGTACAACAGTGTTTCACTGTACAACAGTGTTTCACTGTATACAGTGTTTGTTTCACTGTAATACAGTGTTTGTTTCACTGTACTAGTGTTTGTTTCACTGTACAACAGTGTTTGTTTCACTGTACTACAGTGTTTGTTTCACTGTACTACAGTGTTTGTTTCACTGTAATACAGTGTTTGTTTCACTGTACTAGTGTTTGTTTCACTGTACAACAGTGTTTGTTTCACTGTACTACAGTGTTTGTTTCACTGTACACAGTGTTTCACTGTACACAGTGTTTGTTTCACTGTACAAGTTTTTGTTTCACTACTAATGTTTGTTTCACTGTACTACAGTGTTTCACTGTACAACAGTGTTTGTTTCACTGTACTACAGTGTTTGTTTCACTGTACAACAGTGTTTGTTTCACTGTACAACAGTGTTTCACTGTACTACAATGTTTGTTTCACTGTACTACAGTGTTTCACTGTGCAACAGTGTTTGTTTCACTGTACTACAATGTTTGTTTCACTGTACAACAGTGTTTCACTGTACTATAGTGTTTCGCTGTATAACAGTGTTTGTTTTACTGTACTACAATGTTTGTTTCACTGTACTACAATGTTTGTTTCACTGTACTACAATGTTTCACTGTACTACAATGTTTGTTTCACTGTACTACAATGTTTGTTTAACTGTACTACAGTGTTTGTTTCACTGTACTACAGTGTTTGTTTCACTGTATAACAGTGTTTGTTTCACTGTACAACAGTGTTTGTTTCACTGTACTACAGTGTTTCACTGTACAACAGTGTTTGTTTCACTGTACTACAAGTGTTTGTTTCACTGTACTACAGTGTTTATTTCATTGTACTACAATGTTTGTTTCACTGTACTACAGTGTTTCACTGTACTGCAGTGTTTGTTTCACTGTACAACAGTGTTTGTTTCACTGTAATACAGTGTTTTTCACTGTACAACAGTGTTTCACTGTACAAAAGTGTTTGTTTCATTGTACTACAGTGTTTATTTCACTGTACTGCAGTGTTTGTTTCACTGTACTACAGTGTTTCACTGTACAAAAGTGTTTGTTTCATTGTACTACAGTGTATATTTCACTGTACTACAGTGTATATTTCACTGTACTACAGTGTTTATTTCACTGTACTACAGTGTTTATTTCACTGTGCTACAGTGTTTATTTCACTGTACAACAGTGTTTCACTGTACAACAGTGTTTTTCACTGTACTACAGTGTTTGTTTCAATGTACAACAGTGTTTCACTGTACAACAGTGTTTCACTGTACTACAGTGTTTGTTTCACTGTACTACAGTGTTTCACTGTACAACAGTGTTTGTTTCAATGTACAACAGTGTTTCACTGTACTACAGTGTTTGTTTCACTGTACAACAGTGTTTCACTGTATAATAGTGTTTCACTTTACTACAGTGTTTCACTGTACTACAGTGTTTGTTTCACTGTACTACAGTTTCAATGTACTACAGTGTTTCACTGTACTTCAGTGTTTCACTGTTCAACAGTGTTTCACTGTACTACAGTGTTTGTTTCACTGTACTACAGTGTTTGTTTCACTGTACTTCAGTGTTTACAAAAATACTAAAAACTTTTATAATAAATTATGGAAGCAGAGATGGTGTCCAGGAAGACTCACTATCGAGTCTCACAAGTTAAGAAGTTTTTCCCCTCGGAAGTTAAGTGAAGTTTTCCCCTCGGAAGCAAGGAGGGGGGGGCGGGGGGGGGGTGCAAGTTTTCCACGGAAGCTTAAGGAAAAAAAATTTCCTTCGGAAGCTAGGGAAAGGCCCTCCCCCCCCCCCCTTCCTTCCCCGAAGAAATATGTGAATTTTTTCCCTGTTATGAAAGTTTTAGGGAAAAGATTTCCCTAAAAGATAAAACTAATGCAAGAAGAAAGTGAAAGTTTCCCTTCAAAAGCATGGGAAAGTTCCCTTCCCCCACCTGTGGGTGTTGCTCTTCAAACTTGAAGGGGATGTAGCCTAGGGAACCTCAAAAAGTCACTTTGTTGTTTGCCGTCCAGATGTCAGAGGTTATGGAGATATACCGTGGGAGGGAGAGAGAGGGAGAAAGAGAGAAAGAAAAGAGAGAGAGAGAGAGAGGGAGAGAAGTGTGGGTGATAAACCTGGGTGCACATTATTACACACATACACACACGGGTTGTTCCATTGCTACCTACCTGGAGATGTTCTGACTCTAGGGTGAGTTTTGCATCTACTGTATTATAACTGTCAGTTGGGAAGTGTCAGTGGCCACGAGAGGGCGTTGTAGAACCTCTGTCCCTTGTGAACAGTGCCAGGAGAGTGCTGTGGACGGTGCCAGTAGAGTGCTGTGGACGGTGCCAGTAGAGTGCTGTGAACAGTGTCAGTAGAGTGCTGTGAACAGTGTCAGTGGAGTGCTGTGAACAGTGCCAGTGGAGTGCTGTGAACAATCAGTGGAGTGCTGTGAACAATCAGTGGAGTGCTGTGAACAATCAGTGGAGTGCTGTGAACAATCAGTGGAGTGCTGTGAACAATCAGTGGAGTGCTGTGAACAATCAGTGGAGTGCTGTGAACAATCAGGGGAGTGCTGTGAACAATCAGTGGAGTGCTGTGAACAATCAGTGGAGTGCTGTGAACAATCAGTGGAGTGCTGTGAACAATCAGTGGAGTGCTGTGAACAGCATCAGTGGAGTTCTAGCCTGTAGTTAGCTAGTCATGGCTTGCCCAAGGTACCTGGAAAAGCTCTGTCTGGATTTAAAGTGGAACTGGAGGTTGTAAAGAAAGAGCTTCAGCTCTTCATGGAGGAGAACGAGAAGCGAAGAAGTCGTTCAGAAGAGAAGAGGAAGGGTACGTGCAGCACCGAGAGGAAAATGATGGCTAGAAGAGGAGTACAACCAGAGATAAAGAAGTTGGAAGCAGGCGTGGGGAACACGGCACCCTTCACTTCACTGCAGGAGCAATGTAGATCACTCATCAACAAGGACACAGGTACCACATCAATCTCAACTAGTGAAAGTGAGAAATGTACTAAATGTTGGAGATTTGACAGGTCGGTAGCGCACTCAGCTCACACTTTGACGTCCGTGGTTCGATCCCTAAGACACCTGATGTCCCTGTTCACCTAGTTAGTGTGGGTCGCATCCTGGGGACAAAACCTAATTTGCCCGAAATGCTGTGCATAATCAGGAGCTTTCTATATAGTATGTCACTGATATCAGCTAGGCCTGTATAGGTTGTATCATGTACTTGTAGAAATAAAGATTATTATTATTCTATGTGTGACATTGGTGAGGGTCGGGCGTGTGTAGGATGTTAAGGACCCCAATGGAAATAAGTCACTTTGTCTGACTTTTCTGGGTTATCCTGGGTTCTCTACACATATGCTGCTGTGTATGATAATCTATGTAACTGTATTTGTGTATACCTGAATAAACTTACTATACACGGACGACCTTACCAGGGAAGGTGAGGGGTAAACATTGAGGTGTGTTTGCCTGGGGCTGACATGAAGTTAACAGGTTAGATGACACCATAACAGGTAATGGGAGCTGCCCTATTTTCTACGTCGGTGCTGAAGGCAATGTAGAGGACAGGAGTTATTTGCCAGATGTAGGAAAGGTGATGAAGTGACGATATATCTTTGATATACCTTTGATGAGTTTCGAGTCTTTCTGCTCCCGGAGCCCGGCCATGGGCCAGGCTCGTCTGGTGCTAGCCTGGTCAGTCAGGCTGTTGCTGCTGAAGGCCCGCTGCCCCACATATCCATCACAGCCTGGTTAATCTGGCACCTGGTGACGATACTTGAAGATAAAAGCTGAAGGAACAGACATTGTAACTGCCCTTCCCCATCCTAGGATCAAACCTCACCTCCATATCTCAGGTGCTACATGTATAACCCAGGTGAGTGCACTCCTTCACTATAAATAATATTGAAGGAACGACACAAAATCTGTTTTGTGGCAACATCTTCAAATTTACAACCAAACACATAAATTGTATTAAAAAAAGGTGATGTACTCTATAAAAGAAAACAGTAGAATTAGTTGAAAAGCCCAGAGTATACATAACCTTTTCTTGTTCACTCTTAAGATAAAATGTCTCGGTAGCACTCTTCCTTTATCACTGTTCTTCTCATTACTTATATTGCTCACGTGGCTGCCATGGTGAGAGGAAATATTGCACTTTTGTCTCTCATCCGCCCCATCTTTTGTCTGGTGTTCCCTTTGGTTTTGGGGCTATACTTCTTTGATTATGGGTAAAAGGAGGTCTTTAACACCTGAAACTATAGCTCAAATCATAGGGCTTCACAAAGCTGGGCACCAGACGAAAGAAATACTGGAGAATGTTAGTGTGTGTGAGCGTTCAGTGAAGAACTGGGTGCAGTGTTTCAAGGTTGATAGGGTGTCCAGTTACTGTCTGGCAAACCTCGGTCTGGCCCCTCCAAGAAGACATCTGTTCGTACCTTAACTGTGTTAAAGAAGCTGTTACTCTCTAACTGCTTCTTTAACACAGTTAAGGTACGAACAGATGTCTTCCTCGAGGGGTCAGGCCGAGGTTTGGCAGATGGTAACTGGACACCCCATCAACCTTGAAACGCTGCACCCAGTTCCTCACTGAACGTTCACAAACACTAACATCCTCCACTATTTCTTTCGTCTGGTGCCCAGCTTTGTGAAGCCCTATGATTTGAGCTATAGTTTCAGGTGTTAAAGACTTCCTTTTACCCATAATCAAAGATGTATAGCCCCAAAATCAAAGGGAACACCGGGCAAAAGATGGGGCGGATGAGAGCCAAAAGTGCAACACTTCCTCTCACCATGGCAGCCACGTGATCACTGAGACGTCACTGTGAAGTGTGGCGGGAGGCTGTGACGTCATGCTAACGCCTGCTACCCAGCAGAATGCACTGACGAAAAAAGACCCCCCTGTATGGTAGGCCTTTGGGTTTCGTCACGGCATTATGCCAGGGCGCTCACCCGGCATAATGCCGTGACGAGCACTGTATATATCCATGCAGCATGGGCTTAAATAAGAGATTTAATCGAAGGTAAAGGCCGCAGTAAAACTAGGAATGCATTCAGTCTAGTTAAAAAGAGGTGTGACTTTGGGTTCCATTCGAGAGCACTTCGTCTTTTTCCCGTTCGTTTCAGCTGGTTACAGCAAAGATTTCACTCTGCCTTGTGAGAGGGGCGTCGTCCATTCCTCTTCCTGCACAGTGGTAAGAAAAAACCCTCACCTAGATTGAGCAGCGCATTCAGCATGTGGTACCTGGATGACGGCGCTTTTTCAGTCGAGTACAGAGGCGGAAGCAAAAGCACTGACTGTATTCCACTGACAGCACCTTTGCCTCCTCGGACCTCAAGGAAAAGCTGAATGACCCAAAAAGAATGGAGGATTTTTTTTATTTGGCAAAATTGGATGCTGCAGCATCATGCTTTTACCTTATTCTATACAATAGTTACACAGTGGGAACAAAAGCTAGCTATGTTTCCCTGTCACATTCCATCACACAGTATGGGGCTCATACAAGGTGCTGAAGTCCGCCAGCCTGATGTGGAAAACTTAACTAGGACAATGAGGATATCTTCAAGTCTTCCATTATGGGTCCATCAGCTACGAGAGCTTTGCGTTTTCCGACAAAATGTCTAACCCTGAACACACTATCTTATTTCTGGAGGCGAGAAATTAAGCGAATACGACGAACTCTTGAAATCACTATTTTTATTATTATTATTATTATTATTATTATTATTATTATTATTATTATTCGTTAAGTAAGGTGGTTTTAATGCACCTTAAGAGGAAGTTTAAAGTTGCTTTGTAGGTTGAAACTTGTGTGTAAGTTATGTAATGATGGTGTCAAGAGGGAAGAGAGAGAGAGAGAGAGAGAGAGAGAGAGAGAGAGAGAGAGAGAGAGAGAGAGAGAGAGAGAGACCACAGGACTTCCAAGTCCCAACCAAGGCTATCGTTTGAAAAGATTCAGAAACTACTAGATTCAGAAACTACTGTGTATTATCTAGGTGTTTGAGTAAAGGACAAACAAGGAGAGAGAAACAGAGAGAGAGAAAGATAGAAACAGTGTAGCAAATAAAATATTCTGCTGTAAAATTCCATTTATTATTTTAAAGTGGGCGAAGAAGCCCCTTTATGGAGCGTGGCTGCCAGCGGCTCTTCATGACCACGCTTTACCAGACTTGAAAAATAAAAGACTTTAATGCCTTCAGCCCCATAGATCGCGCTTTATGTGGCCTAATTTGCATACCGGCGGCTGGAGTATTCATATCCAGGTTGTATATTGGTGGTGGGGGACGCAGTGAGTGCCACGAGTTTCAGGGTCGGGAAGTGGAGGTACTAAGGAGAGGACGGTAGGGGGGGAGGCCAGTGTTGCAGCCCCAGTGATTGAACGTTGAAATGATATATATATATATATATATATCATTTCAACGTTCAATCACTGGGGCTGCAACACTGGCCTCCCCCCCCTACCCTCCTCTCCTTAGTACCTCTACTAAGGTAAAACTTGCTATTTTGGCTTAAATAGCAACGCTCTTCTTGCCATATAAGACAAATGAAAATTTGTGTATGTAATAATTTCGCAAAATTCATTCTGAACCTAACGAAAAAAATATATTTCATTGTGTTTGTTTATTATTAAATTATTGTAAACGTATCTAAAATATATTTAGTTGGGTTAGGCTAATTAAATTACGCTTGTTATAATAAGGTTAGGTAAGTTTTCAAAGTTTCTCTTGGTACAAAATTATAAATTTTTACATTAACATAAATGAAAAAAATATGTCTTTAAACGTATAAGAGAAAATTTTAGAAATGACTTAATTTTAAATGAGTTCTTGCTAAATGACCAGTTTTACCTAATCGGCACGACATATATATATATATATATATATATATATATATATATATATATATATATATATATATATATATATATATATATATATATATATATATTGAAGATTAAACTCTTTAATGACATGGGAAGGAAGTTACTTTTTAATGTCCTGGAGAGGAAGTTGCTCTTTAAGGACCACTGGAGAGGAAGCTGCATTTTAAGGACCACTGGGGAGGAAGTTGCTCTTTAATGATCACTGGGGAGGAAGTTGCTCTTTAATGACCACTGGAGAGGAAGTTGCTCTTTAATGACCACTGGAGAGGAAGTTGCTCTTTAATGACCACTGGGGAGGAAGTTGCTCTTTAAGGACCACTGGGGAGGAAGTTGCTCTTTAAGGACCACTGGGGAGGAAGTTGCTCTTTAATGACCACTGGGGAGGAAGTTGCTCTTTAATGACCACTGGGGAGGAAGTTGCTCTTTAAGGACCACTGGGGAGGAAGTTGCTCTTTAATGACCACTGGGGAGGAAGTTGCTCTTTAAGGACCACTGGAGAGGAAGTTGCTCTTTAATGACCACTGGGAGGAAGTTGCTCTTTAATGACCACTGGGAGGAAGTTGCTCTTTAATGACCACTGGGGAGGAAGTTGCTCTTTAATTACCACTGGAGAGGAAGTTGCTCTTTAAGGACCACTGGAGAGGAAGTTGCTCTTTAATGACCACTGGGAGGAAGTTGCTCTTTAATGACCACTGGAGAGGAAGTTGCTCTTTAATGACCACTGGAGAGGAAGTTGCTCTTTAATGACCACTGAGAGGAAGTTGCTCTTTAATGACCACTGGAGAGGAAGTTGCTCTTTAATGACCACTGGAGAGGAAGTTGCTCTTTAATGACCACTGGGGAGGAAGTTGCTCTTTAATGACCACTGGGGAGGAAGTTGCTCTTTAATGACCACTGGGAGGAAGTTGCTCTTTAATGACCACTGGAGAGGAAGTTGCTCTTTAATGACCACTGGAGAGGAAGTTGCTCTTTAATGACCACTGGGGAGGAAGTTGCTCTTTAATGACCACTGGGGAGGAAGTTGCTCTTTAATGACCACTGGGGAGGAAGTTGCTCTTTAGTTTATAGAGAGTCATCAAACTTGTTTACCTCCTATTCCCCCAGGAGCTGCATGACCCCTACGAGTTTAGTTATTCAGCGTGAATATAATAACAATAATAATAATAATAATAATAATAATAATAATAATAATAATGAAACATTGTTTTTTTAATTTTCTTCGATTTTTTATATATATTTTTTTAATATTGTAAATGTATAAAGATGAAAGAAATGGAATAGTGATAAAGAGATAGATGGTTTTGTGACTTCATGCACTCAAAATAAGTATAGTGAGTGCACTCGTGTTTGTAGAGTATATAAGTACGAGTATGTTTGTGTACTAACCGTGTTGTGGTTGCGGGGTCGAGTCACTGGTCCGTCGTGTGCGTTAGTGTGTGTGTGGGGGGAGGATGGATGTGTGTGTGTGTGTGTTTGTGTTTGTATGAGCGCATTCGTACTCACCAGTTTATTGCTGCAAGAGTCGAGTCTCAGCTCCTGTCCTCTCTCTCTTACATTGTCACTTTGGGGTCTGTCATACCAATTCTTAAAACCACTACTTTGTCCAGGCCGCTCCGCCCCTGACCACCCTGAGGCTGAAGAAATACTTCCTGACATTTCTGTGACTCAGCTGTCTCCAACTGTGCCCTCGTGTACACATTTTCCGTCTCACGCCCAGTCAATCCCTGTCAACCCTATCACGTACTCTAAGTATTTTGTATGCCGTTATCATATCTCTCCTTCGTTCTTCTGTTTAATCTCTCTATAGTTCATACACATTATTGTCGTTATTTTTACACTACATACAACGATACTCATGACTGTTTCAATCACGGTATTGTTCCCTTTTGTTCTTTCTGTCAGTATGTCTCTCGCAGTGCTGGTCTCAATACTGACGCTTGTGGAACCCCACCTGTTACTCTTGTTTATTCTGACATCCCGGACAACCGCTCCTTGTCGCCTTCTTTGATCCTGTAGCCCAGTCCCTGTTGGATGGTTAGGTAATGGGGTTTAAAGCCTGTCGACTGCACGAGGGTCATTATGGCTGCACGGTAAGCATTTCACTGTTATTCCTACTTGCTTCTCAAGTTTTTGTCTTAATATCGTGTGAGGTTCAGTGTTAGAAAAGGCAGAAAGCCTTCTGTTTTTCTGTCCGTGACACGTACACCTATATTATACCCGATAGTTCTTAACCTAGATAAAGTAAGATAGTTCCTTCCAGCAGATAGTTTCGGTGTTGACTTCAAAGTCCTCTGCTATATGTCGTTCCCATGTATTCTTATGTATAAAATGCCTTCTTGCAGTCCAAGAATATGCAGTCCACCCATCACTTTCTCCTTCCTTACTTCTGTCATATTGTCATGTGACTAGTAGACTTGTGAGATAACATGCGTCTCTACCCTTGCTGGTTGTTGTTCTATATCCACTTCTTTCTAAATATTTAAGCAATGTTTTTCTGATTATCTTCTCTATTACCTTACACAGCATGCATGTCAGTGCTTCTGGTCTGAAGTTTCGTGCTTCGTGTCTGCCTTCTATCTTAAATATTAGGACTGTATTTGCTGTGTTCGAAATCGCAGTTTTCCCGTATCGATTGACTTCTTGCTAGGCTCGTCTTGTGCTTGCCTGGTTAAACAGGCTGTTGCTGCTTGATGCCCGCGCCCCACATATCCATCACAGCCTGGTTGGCCCGGCACTTGAAGATATTTATTCAGTTTCCTCTTGAAGGCTTCTACATTTGTTCCAGCCGTGTTTCTGATATCTTCTGGTAAGATGTTGAAAAGTCTGGGACTCCGGATGTTGATACAGTGTTCCCTTATTGTGCCCACCGCACCCCTGCTCCTCACCTGGTTTACTTTGCACTTCCTCCCATATCTCTCACTCCAGTATGTTGTTATGGCAGTGTGCAGATTTGGGACCAGGTCCTCAAGTACTTTCCAGGTATATATTATCATGTATATCTCTCTTTCCTCCGCTATAGTGAGTTCATGTTCAAGACTTTAAGGCGTTCCCAGTAATTTAAGTGTTTTACTGGCTCAATGTGAGCCGTAAACGATCTCTGTATTTGTTCCAGCTCTGATATTTCTCCTGCTTTGAACGGGGCCGTCAGCACTGAACAATATTCCAGATGAGGGAGCACTAGCGATTTGAAGAGTGTCTCCAATGGCATTATTTCCCTTGTTTTGAAGGTTCTCAATACCCACCCCGTCATCCTCCTGGCTGTCGTGACCTTTGTTTGATTATATTCTTTGAAAGAAAGGTCAGCTGACATAATTATTCTCAAGTCTTTTACGTGTTTATTTTGTTCTATTTGGTGATTCCCTTGAGTGTTGTATATAGTGTTCCTTTTGAGTTCTTCATTTTTTCCATACCTAAGCAGCTGAAACTTATCACCATTGAACGTCATGTTGTTCTCCACTGCCCACTGGAAAACACTGCTTATGTCTTCCTGTAAATTTTTCAGTGTCCTCTACCGTAGTGACTTTCATGCTTATTTTAGTGTCATCTGCAAATTATGATACAAAACTGTGACGGGTGTTTTTATCTATGTCTGCTATGAGGATGAGAAACAGCAGAGGTGCCAGGACGATGCCTTGGGGAACTGAGCTTTTTACGTCGCTGATGCTGGATTTCGCTCTGTTTACTACTTTGTGTTCTGTGTTAGGAACTCGAAAATCCATCTGCCTACCTTCCCCGTCATGCCCATGGCCCTCATTTTGTGCGCTATCACTCCATGATCGAATTTGTCAAATACCAAAATCTTTGTAAATTACATCTGCGTTTTGGTCGTCTTCCAACGCCTCAGAAATTCTGTCATAATGGTTCAGCAGCTGTAACAGACATGATCGTCCCGCTCTAAAGCCATGCTGGTTGGTTGTGCTGGTCCATGAAATTTGTAATCTGCCGTCTAATCACTCTTTGGAAGATTTTTATGATGTGAGAAGTTTGGGCTACTGGTCTGTAGGTTTTAGCTAGTGCTCTACTTACCTCCCTTATGCAAATGAGCTATGTCTGCACTCTTTAAGGTCTCCGGTATTTTCCCTAGATCTAGGCTCTTTCTCCAGAGAATACTGAGGGCTCGTGCTAGTGGTTAGTGTCTTTATCTCTGCTGTGTGTATGGTGTCCAGTACCCATTTGTGTACTCTCTGAATCTCTGGTGTCGCCCCGTCTTTACACTGATAACACGTCTTGTAACGAAGGTGACGTAGGGTGGCCCAGTAAGCCTCTAGCAGTATTCCTGACGTGATACACGTCTCTCAACACACGTCTCTCAACACACGTCTCTCAACACACGTCTCTCAACACACGTCTCTCAACACACGTCTCTCAACACTCGCCTCGGATGTTCATAAAAACCGCATTTTTTCCCATTGTTCTGCGGGTGAAACTTTATCCATTTACCGCCTCTTTAAATTGTTTGTCGAGTTTCTCACTGACTTACTTGTTTCTTGTGAGCTCTCTTTCCTTATTCTTGTTATCTGCTTTTTTATCGTCGTCTATTTTGTTTATGTAATGTGGGTTTGTAGTTGTGGTTACAAGTGTGTTTGTTGCTCTTGTTGTTGTTGTCATTCCCAGTGTATCTTCTCTTCACTCTTTTTCTTATGCTCTCTTCTCTTGTTTTCTTTCGTTTTTTTTATATAGCTTTCGCACTCTCTTGTATGTGTGTGTGTGTGTGTACTTACCTATTTATGGTTGTAGGGGTCGATTCACAGCTCCTGGCACTGCCTCTTCGCTGATCACTATTAGGTCCACTCTTTCCCTGCTCCATGAGCTTTATCGTGTACTCACCTAATTGTACTCACCTAATTGTGGTTGCAGGGGTCGAGACTCAGCTCCTGGCCCCGCCTCTTCGCTGTCCGCTACTGGGTCTCTGCTCTCTCTGCTCCATGAGCTTTATCATACCTCGTCTTAAAACTATGTATGGTTCCTGCCTCCACTATATCTTTCTCTAGACTATTCCACTTCCTGACTACTCTGTGGCTGAAGAAATGCTTCCTAACATCCCTTTGACTCATCTGAGTCTTCAGCTTCCAGTTGTGTCCCCTTGTTTCTGTGTTCCCTCTCTGGAACATCCTGTCCCTGTCTACCTTGTCGATTCCCCGCAGTATTTTGTATGTCGTTATCATGTCTCCTCTGACCCTTCTTTCCTCCAGTGTTGTTAGTCCTATTTCCCTCAACCTTTCTTCATAGGACAGTCCCCTGAGCTGTGGAACTAGCCTTGTCGCAAACCTTTGCACTTTCTCTAGTTTCTTTACGTGCTTGACCAGGTGTGGGTTCCAGACTGGTGCTGCATATTCTAGTATGGGCCTGACGTACACGGTGTACAGTGTCTTGAACGATTCCTTGTTTAGGTAACGGAACGCTAATCTTAGGTTTGCCAGTCGCCCATATGCTGCCCCAGTTATCTGGTTGATGTGTGCCTCCGGAGACGTACTTGGCGTTATACTCACCCCAAGGTCTTTCTCCTTTTCCGAGGTTTGTAGCCCTTGTCCACCTAGCCTGTACTCTGTCAGCGGTCTTCTTTGTCCTTCTCCGATCTTCATGACTTTGCATTTGGTGGGATTAAATTCGAGAAGCCAGTTGCTAGACCAGATGTCAAGCTTGTCCAGGTCTGTTTGAAGTCCTGCTTGGTCCTCTTCCGATGTGATTCTCCTGTGTGTGTGTGTGTGTGTGTACTCACCTAGTTGTGGTTGCAGGGGTCGATTCATAGCTCCTGGCCCCGCCTCTTCACTGGCCGCTACTGGGTCACTCTCCCTGCGCCATGAGCTTTATCATACCTCTTCTTAAAGCTATGTATGGAACCTGCCTCCACTACATCGCTTCCCAGACTATTCCACTTCCCGACCACTCTGTGACTGAAGTAATACTTCCTAACATCCCTGTGATTCATCTGAGTCTTCAACTTCCAACTGTGTGTTAGTTACCATTTTGTCCTAGGCACATGTCGATTAGACACTAGGCCTGTTGTATGTATGTGTGTGTATGTGTGTGTGTAACGAAACACTTGGAAATGTTTCGGCCCCGCCGGGAATTGAACCCGGGCCCTCCGTGTGTGAAGCAAGAGCGCTAGCCACTATGCTAGCGCTCTTGCATAGTGGTATTTTCTTTACTTTAAATGTGTGTGTGTGTGTGTGTGTGTGTGTGTGTGTGTGTGTGTGTGTGTGTGTGGAGAGAGGAAACAGTTGTTAGTGTAGCAGCGACAGTGAAGTATCTGAGAGACTCATTAAGGCTAAAGTACCTCCAATATTGTCTCTCTCACTCCTGTCTCTCACTTTCCCTCTTCCCTCTCCCTTGTTCCTCTTTCCTCAATTCCTTTCCCCCATCCTTACCCCTCTTTCCCTTACTTCTTTCTCTCTCATAATAATAATAATAATAATGATAATAATTTTTTATTATTATTAAAATACATTGTGTATCTCATATATTTCCTGGATTGTTTTATATTTCTCAGTATTGTAAATGTAAAGAGAGAGAGAGAGAGAGAGAGAGAGAGAGAGAGAGAGAGAGAGAGAGAGAGAGAGAGAGGAGAGAGAGAGAGAGAGAGAGAGAGAGAGAGAGAGAGAGAGTCTGGCTCTTCACTTCATTCCATGCCACTTCCTTGAAGTGTATTACGGGAGCAAGATAGTGCTCCACGCTCCACTGACCCTTGTGTTCCTGTTGCTCACCATGTGTGGGAGGCGCTGGAGGGAGGGAAGGGGTTCCAATCCTCCTTGTCTCCCATGCTGGGGGTACCAATCTTCTTCATCTCCCATAATGGGAGTTCCAGTCCTCTCTATCTCCGATGATGGAGGACCCAATCCTCCTTATCTCTCCCGATAGAAGTTCCAATCCTCTCCATATTCCATGTTGGGGGCTTCAATCCTCTCCTCCCTTGATGGAGGTTCCAGTCCTTTCCATCTACCATAATTGAGGTTCCAAATCCTCACCATATTCTCATTTCTTTCCTTCCATTTTGATTGGTTAATGAAATTTAAAGCCTATTGACTACGCGAGGGTCATTAAGGCTGCAGATCACCTGTTCACCACCTGTCAAAAATACTTTAATCCCCAAAATAGGAATTAAAGTAAACTCTCAGTCTATATATCACGACAACATCAGGGGTCCCAGACTATTCAACATCTTACCAGAAGATATCCGAAACACGGCTGGAACCAGTGTAGAAGCCTTCAAGAGGAAACTGGACAAGTATCTTCATCGGGTGCCAGATCAACCAGGCTGTGATGGATATGTGGGGCAGCGGGCCTCCAGCAGCAACAGCCTGGTTGACCAGGCAAGCACCAGACGAGCCTGGCCCATGGCCGGGCTCAGAGAGTAGATAAACTCTCGAAACTCTTCAAAGGTATATCAAAGGAGATATACATCCCTCGTAGTGCCTATATATATATATATATATATATATATATATATATATATATATATATATATATATATATATATATATATATATATATTTCCCACCTCCAGTACTCAAGTCCGGCTAACCGGTTTTCCTGAATCCCTTCATAAATGTTACATTGCTCACACTCCAACAGCACGTCAAGTCATGAAAACCATTTGCCTCCACTCGCTTCTATTTAACACGCTCACACACGCTTGCAGGAAGTCTAAGCCCCTCGTACACAAAACCACCTTTATCCCCCGTCCTCCAACCTTTCCTAGGACGACCCCTACCCGCATTCCTTCCACTACAGATTTATATGCCCTCGAAGTCACTCTTATTTTGTTCCATCCTTTTTAAATGTCCGAACCACCTCAACAACCCCTCCTCAGCCCTCTGGATAATACTTTTAGTAGCCCCGCACCTCCTTCTAATCTCCAAGCTACAGATTCTCTGCATAATATTCACAGCACACATTGCCCTCAGACACGACATCTCCACTGCCTCCAGCCTTCTCCTTGTTGCAACATTCACCACCCATGCTTCACACCCATATATGAGTGTTGGTACCACTATACTTTCATATATTTCCCTCTTTGCTTCCTTGCATAACCGTTCTTTGTCTCCACATACTCTTCAGTACACCGCTCACCTTTTCCCCTCATCAATTCTATGGTTCACCTCGTTTTTCATAGACCCATCTGCTGACACGTCCTCTCCCAAATATCTGGACACATTCAATTCACATCCTCCATACTCCATCCCTCCAGTCTGATATCCAATCTTTCATTACCTACTTTTTTGTTATTCTCATCACATTGCTCTTTCCTATGTTCACTTTCAATTTCCTTCTTTTACATACTCTTCCAAACTCGTCCACCAACCTCTGCAACTTCTCTTCAGAATCTCCCAAAAGCACAGTGTCATCAGCAAAAAGCAACTGTGACAACTCCCACTTTGTGTTAGATTCTTTATGTCTTAATCCCACACCTCTTGCCAACACCCGAGCATTCACTTCTCTTACAACCCAATCTAAAAATATATTGAACAACCATGGTGACATCACACATCCTTGTCTAAGGCCTACTTTTACTAGGAAATAATCTCCCTCTCTCCTACATACTTTAACCTGAACCTCACTATCCTCGTAAAAACTCTTAACTACTTTCAGTAACCTACCTCCTATTCCATACATTTGTAACATATACTGCTCCCGACACCCTCTCCTGGCCTCCTTCCCTACCACTTCCGCCCCTCTTTTTTCCTTCTCTTCCCTCTCAAAACTCTCTTCCCCATCTCTCCCCTCTCGTCCCTCTCGTCTTGGGTTCAGAGATGAATATTTGGAATTCCAGGAAATTCTTATGTGATTGGATGAAGCGAAGATGGCGTGTGCTCCTTACCTCTTCTGCTCCTCTCCTTGCTTACTCTCTTACTTACTCGCTTACTCTCTTACTTACTCTCTTTCCCCTTTAATTTCTTACTCGCTTACTTTTTTTCGTGTCCAAGTATTTTGCTTGCCCGTCCAGCATATGCACCACAACCCGGCTGATCAGGAACTGTTTGAGGAACCTATTGAGTTTCCTCTTGAAGACAGCTAAGGTTTGTTGGTACTTCCCTTTGTACGTGAAGGGAGGGTGTTAAAAGAGTCGTGGTCCCTTAACATTTATTGAGTTCTCTCTGTGTATTCACCGCTCCCATGCTTTTTACTGGAAATATTCTGCACCATTGAAGAGTGTCATCATTGGTTTGGCATCTTTTGTTTTGAAAGTTTTAGTTATCCAGCATAACATTTTTCTAGTAGCGATGAAAGCATTGAACAGGATGTCTTCTGACATTATTACTCCCAGGTCTACCTGGAGGGTCTACCTGACCTACATTTGACTTACATTATTTGAGTGGTTTGAGTTTGTCTTGTATTCCGATATTGTTTTTATTTCCTCCATCCTTCCGTAATGTAGTAACTAAAATTTGTCAATTTCATGCATATTCTAGTATCGTCTGCAAAGGCTGATGCAGGACTATGTTTTACGTCCCAGTCTATGTCAGATATGAGAATGAGGAAGAGAAGTGGGGCGAGCACACTGCCTTGGGGGACAGAAGAATCTTTCACTGTAGCAGCCCTCAGTTTCACTCTGTTTATTATTGCTCTTTGGGTTTTGTTGGTTAGGAAGTTCAGTGTCCATCTGCCCACTGTTTACAGCATCTGCATTTTGCTTGTCTTCTAGGGCATCCAAGACCATGTAATAGCCCAGCAGTTGCAAGAGGCAGGAGCGACATGCTTTAAACCCATGTTGACCTGGGTTGTGCAATTGCTACGATTCCATGTAACTGGTAATTTTGCTTCTTAAACCTTTATGTGGGACGTTAGGGCTTTATTCAAATTGTTTTACTGCCGCCTTTATGGAGTGGAGCAATATTAGTTGTTTTAATGACTGAGATGAGCCCAGTGTCTAGGCTTCTACATAGAATATTTAAGGCACGTGATAAGTTAACGACGAGGGGACACAAGACTAACATGGAAATTGACAACGAGGGGACACAACCAACAACGCTTGAGAACAGTGCAGTGCTAAATATCGACCAGATGTGAGTTCGACCACAGAATGTGGATCACGCTGTCTGCTCTTAGATCAATGATAGGGACATGCAAGGTACCTACTTCTCCTCCTCCTACTTCTCCTCCTCTTACTTCTCCTCCTCTTACTTCTCCTCCTCCTCCTACTTCTCCTCCTTCTACTTCTCCTCCTCCATTACAAGTACATATATATGTGTACATACAAGTATAAACATAAATGCAAATGGAAGTTTGGGGCGTAAATCTAAATATATTTTTAATGTTTGGTAGGAGTGGCGTGGACAGTCATCACAGGACGCACTGTATTTGCTCGTCTGTACGGCTGCCTGATCACTTTTTTCTGTCTGCCTGATTTCCTCTGTCTGTATGTGTATTGCCTCTGTGTGGCTGCTTGACCTCCTCTGTCTATGCATGTCCTCTGTCTGGCTGGCTGTCTGACCTCCATCTTTCTGTGTGTCTGTGTCTGCTCCACTTGAGTGGTTCTCATTCTGTTTGATAATGTGTGTCTGCATCAGCCTTTTTCTCTAGGTGGCCGTGTCGATGTTTGTCTGTCTTGGTGTCTGTGATTGACAGTTTTCCATGCAATCCTTACTGTCTAGCTGTGTCTGTCTGAATGTCAGTTCTGTCTGGACGGCTGTCTGGACTTCTTGGCGCCCAGTGAGTAGGTCGGTCATGTCTCCCTCCCTCCCCTCCCTGCCTGCCCTTCTTAGAGTACACCTACCAACCCCACACTCCCTCATTCCCTCCCTCCCCTTCTTAAAAAGTCCACCAACTTACCCCTCCTTTCCTCCCCTTCCTTCCTTCCCTCTTTCAGATACGAGAGACCTTACCTTAAGGAAGTTTTCAGGGGTCAACGCCCCTGGGGCCCGGTCCCGGACCAGACTAGAAGTACCCTCATACATAAATTAACTCAGGTTAAATTAGTCAAGTTAGTCTATTGCAAGTCAGGTTGGATTAGCTCGATCACTAGCGCACTCAGCTCACACACTGAGGTCCGGAGTTCGTATCTCCTCCGGTACGGCTGGAAAACATTAGGGACGTGTTTCCATAAGACACCTGCTGTCCATGTTCACCCATCAGTGTAAAATGGGTACCTGGGTGTTAGTCTACTGGTGTGGGTCGCATCCTGGGACAAAACTGACCTAATTTGCCCGAAGTGCTCAGCATAACAAGGGACTTTCTATATAGTAGTATGTCATTGATGTCAGCTAGGACTGTATACCTTGTACATGTACGTACTTGTAGTAAATAAAGATATTATATTATATATTATTATTATATTAAGTTGGATTGAACTAGGTTACATTAAATTAGGTTAGATTAGATATAGTAGGCCATGGGCCATAATAGCCTAACCTAACTTATCTTAACCTAACCTATCCTAACCTAAGCTAACCTAACCTGACTTAATAGAAATAAAAAAAATTACTTGTATTTAAAACTGGTTTTATATATATCGTTTTATTTTGTTCTAAAATTAATGTAAAAATATAAACAGTAAGAATGAGAAACCCGTGACAGCAGAGCTGCAGCAGTAGTTAGTAACAGCAGCAACAGCTCTGCTGAGGCATTCCACCTCAGGCTGACACATTTCGTTACCTCGTGTGTGTCCTCCATCCTGTGGGATGGAATATGGGAGGGATATCCATCCTGTGGGATGGAATATGGGAGGGATATCCATCCTGTGGGATGGAATATGGGAGGGATATCCATCCTGTGGGATGGAATATGGGAGGGATATCCATCCTGTGGGATGGAATATGGGAGGGATATCCATCCTGTGGGATGGAATATGGGAGGGATATCCATCCTGTGGATGGAATATGGAGAGGGGTATCCATCCTGTGGGATGGAATATGGAGGGATATCCATCCTGTGGGATGGAATATGGGAGGGATATCCATCCTGTGGGATGGAATATGGGAGGGATATCCATCCTGTGGGATGGAATATGGAGGGATATCCATCCTGTGGGATGGAATATGGGAGGGATATCCATCCTGTGGGATGGAATATGGGAGGGATATCCATCCTGTGGGATGGAATAGGGGAGGGATATCCATCCTGTGGGATGGAATATGGGAGGATATCCATCCTGTGGGATGGAATATGGAGGATATCCATCCTGTGGGATGGAATATGGAGGGATATCCATCCTGTGGGATGGAATATGGAGGGATATCCATCCTGTGGGATGGAATATGGGAGGGATATCCATCCTGTGGGATGGAATATGGGAGGGATATCCATCCTGTGGGATGGAATATGGGAGGGATATCCATCCTGTGGGATGGAATATGGAGGGATATCCATCCTGTGGGATGGAATATGGGAGGGATATCCATCCTGTGGATGGAATATGGGAGGGATATCCATCCTGTGGGATGGAATATGGAGGGATATCCATCCTGTGGGATGGAATATGGAGGGATATCCATCCTGTGGGATGGAATATGGGAGGGATATCCATCCTGGATGGAGGAGGAATCACGATGATATGGAGGGATATCCATCCTGTGGGATGGAATATGGAGGATATCCATCTGTGGATGGAATATGGAGGGATATCCATCCTGTGGATGGAATATGGGAGGGATATCCATCCTGTGGGATGGAATATGGGAGGATATCCATCCTGTGGGATGGAATATGGGAGGGATATCCATCCTGTGGGATGGAATATGGGAGGATATCCATCCTGTGGGATGGAATATGGGAGGGATATCCATCCTGTGGGATGGAATATGGGAGGATATCCATCCTGTGGGATGGAATATGGGAGGATATCCATCCTGTGGGATGGAATATGGGAGGGATATCCATCCTGTGGGATGGAATATGGGAGGGATATCCATCCTGTGGGATGGAATATGGGAGGGATATCCATCCTGTGGGATGGAATATGGGAGGATATCCATCCTGTGGGATGGAGGGATATGGGAGGAAGGGGATATCCATCCTGTGGGATGGAATATGGGAGGGATATCCATCCTGTGGGATGGAATATGGGAGGATATCCATCCTGTGGGATGGAATATGGGAGGGATATCCATCCTGTGGGATGGAATATGGGGGGGATATCCATCCTGTGGGATGGAATATGGGAGGGATATCCATCCTGTGGGATGGAATATGGGAGGGATATCCATCCTGTGGGATGGAATATGGAGGATATCCATCCTGTGGGATGGAATATGGGAGGGATATCCATCCTGTGGGATGGAATATGGGAGGGATATCCATCCTGTGGGATGGAATATGGGAGGGATATCCATCCTGTGGGATGGAATATGGGAGGGATATCCATCCTGTGGGATGGAATATGGGAGGGATATCCATCCTGTGGGATGGAATATGGGAGGGATATCCATCCTGTGGGATGGAATATGGGAGGGATATCCATCCTGTGGGATGGAATATGGGAGGGATATCCATCCTGTGGGATGGAATATGGGAGGGATATCCATCCTGTGGGATGGAATATGGAGGGATATCCATCCTGTGAGGATGGAATATGGGAGGGATATCCATCCTGTGGGATGGAATATGGGAGGGATATCCATCCTGTGGGATGGAATATGGGAGGGATATCCATCCTGTGGGATGGAATATGGGAGGGAAACAGAGCTCTTGGTCTATGCAACTATCATAAGAGTAGTTTGGCAGTACACTGCGGATGTATTCAGTTGTTTTTTTAAATCACTACCAACCATCACTACCAACCATTCCCACCACCACCACTACCAACACCACCATCACCACCACCACCACCACCATCACCACCACCACCCTGTTATATCACTAACATCAAATACTCTTATCTCACAATATCCCACCGTTGATGTTTACACATATAATTTGGCTCTGATATTAGCTCAGTGAACGAGATGATGAACCCAGAAAGCACAGTAACTCCTTCATACAGTGGCCTGGCACTCTGGCCCTTGATGTTCTCTCACTGCCACCCTCCTGCCACCCTAAAGTAGCAGTAGCCAACGTAAAGTAGCAGTAACTAACGTAAAGTAGCAGTAGCCAACGTAAAGTAGCAGTAGCCAACGTAAAGTAGCAGTAGCCAACGTAAAGTAGCAGTAACCAACGTAAAGTAGCAGTAGCCAACGTAAAGTAGCAGTAGCCAACGTAAAGTAGCAGTAGCCAACGTAAAGTAGCAGTAGCTAACGTAAAGTAGCAGTAGCCAACGTAAAGCAGCAGTAACTAAAGTAAAGTAGCAGTAACCAACGTAAACCAGCAGTAACTAAAAGTAGCAGTAACCAACGTAAAGCAGCAGTAACTAACGTAAAGTAGCAGTAACCAATGTAAAGTAGCAGTAACCAACGTAAAGTAGCAGTAGCCAACGTAAAGTAGCAGTAGCCAACGTAAAGCAGCAGTAACTAAAGTAAATAAGCAGTAACCAACGTAAACCAGCAGTAACTAAAAGTAGCAGTAACCAACGTAAAGTAGCAGTAACCAACGTAAAATAGCAGTAACCAACGGAAAGTAGCAGTAGCCAAAGTAAAGTAGCAGTAGCCAACGTAAAGCAGCAGTAACAAACGTAAAGTAGCAACAGTAAAAGTAAAGTCACAGAAAAAGTGAACATGAAATAACGAACTTAAAGTAGCAGTGACTAAGGTAAAGTAGCAGTGACTAAGGTAAAGTAACAGTGACTAAGGTAAAGTAGCAGTGACTAAGATAAAGTAGCAGTGACTAAGGTAAAGTAGCAGTGACTAAGGTAAAGTAACAGTGACTAAGGTAAAGTAGAAGTGACTAAGATAAAGTAGCAGTGACTAGGGTAAAGTAGCAGTGACTAGGGTAAAGTAGCAGTGACTATGGTAAAGTAGCAGTGACTAGGGTAAAGTAGCAGTAACTAAGGTAAAGTAGCAGTAACTAAGGTACAGTAAGAGTAACTAAGGTGAAGTAGGAGTAACTAAGGTAAAGTAGCAGTAACTAAGATAAAGTAGCAGTAACTAAGGTAAAGTAACAGTAACTAAGATAAAGTAGCAGTAACTAAGATAAAGTACCAGTAACTAAGGTAAAGTAACAATAACTAAGATAAAGTAGCAGTAACTAATGTAAAGTAGCAGTAACTAAGATAAAGTATCAGTAACTAAGGTAAAATAACAGTAACTAAGATAAAGTAACAGTAACTAATGTAAAGTAGCAGTAACTAAGATAAAGTAACAGTAACTAATGTAAAGTAGCAGTAACTAAGATAAAGTAGCAGTAACAGGTTTCTTTAGGAACAGTTATACTGCTGGCTTGTTCTGTCAAACTGTTAGTGTCCGCCGCTTTCTGTCCAACGTATGCACCACAACCCGGCTAATCAGGAACTGTTTTTGAGGCAAATATCGAGTTCCCGCTTGAAGACAGCCAGGGGCTTTGTAGTAATCCCCTTTATGAAGGGAGGGTGTTGAAGAGTCGTGGCCCTTTTACACTTGTTGATTTTTTTCTCGTTGGAGGTATCGTGTAAGTACAATTATCATATATAGTAACATAGGCTCAATTATATTCCATATGTAGACAGAAACTCAGAAAATTAATTGATCTGTATATTTCGATCCCCTTCTGGGATCCTCTTCAGAAGGGGATCGAAATATACAGATCAATGAACCTCCTGTGGATTATTATTGAACATTGGCATGTGTTCATTGCACTTCAGTTATCCATGGGTTATCCTGGGTAATTTACCCAGGATAACCCAGAAAATTCACAGTGAGATTATACAGTGTAACTAGTCTAAGGTCAATCTAAGGTCAGTCTAAGGTCAGGGACCTGGGATGAATGTGCCGTGCGTCAGAAGAGTAATAAGTTATTTATTGAACTGAAGGTCGAAAAAAAGGTCAGTAGAGACGCGCATGCCCTCTTTACTCCCGCCTCTTCCCTCCCCTCTCTCTCCACCTCCTTTAATCTCATTCTTATCCGCTCCTCCCTATCCCTTCCCACCTTCTTACCGAATAAATCGCCATGTTTTTCAAATTTAGCAAAATAGTTAAGTTTCCCATTTAAAATATATGCTCAACATTTACAAGTGTTAAACGTTATGTAATCTGTTCGTCTGTCCCGGTCACCTATCCTGCTCGCTCGTACATCAATTTGTCCTATCTGTCTACCCATTTTCCCGACCCGATCCGTTTTCTTCGCCCCTTATCCATCACTGTCTACTGGCTCCGTCCTTTCGCCTGTCTTATCCGTCTCTACAATAACTTGTCACGCCATCTCCTCATTCATTAATTTTTTTTTTAATCTTGTCCACCTGATTCTAGTTCATTAGTACCCCAGTTTCGTGTTGCTCATCAGTAAGGTATAGGGACGTTTGGTTCCTCTCTGTGGTAAATAGGGTCGTTCCCCCTGAAAAAAAAATAGTAGGTCATGTATTTTGTACGTAAATTAGTAACAAAATTTTTTTCTTTGCTTGATTTACAATGTGCGATTTACATGTTATAAAATATTGTTAAGTACAAAGAAAGCCACTAACCAGCAGTAACAGCCTTGTTGATCAGACCCTGATCTACCATGAGGCCTGGTCTCAGACCGGGCCGCGGGGGCGTTGACCCCCGAAACCTTCTCCAGGTAAACATGAGATGAGAGAGTGCTAAAAAATATCCCCGGGATTACTCTCAAGATTCATAACGGATTTTTTTAATGATAATTCCTGCTTTACGAATATAATGACTTATTTATATTTTCTTCCTGACTACGTCTTTATCTTGTCTTCATAAATACATACCATATATCACATGAAAAAATATATATATATATATATATATATATATATATATATATATATATATATATATATATATATATATATATATCTAGAGAGAGAGAGAGAGAGAGAGAGATGGGGTCCACTCTGGTGTAAATTGTGGGACCCATAGCCTCGGAGAAGTGGATAAAAAGGCTTCAAGGAAGAATATTTAGATTTCTTTCTGAAGCCATTTGAATATTCCACTTACCCTACCACCCCATCTTTTTTATACAAACTTTATTTCAATACAAAATACATAGACAAGAATACAATAGGGAGTAAAACAACATAGATAACAACTCAGAGCTACATGTCAAATACTTCGTCCAGCTTCTTGGCAATGGGCCGCGTGCCCAGAACACTGCAGGCATTTTCCCTCTTGATCGCCACACTGAGTCTCTGAAAGAGGAGGCTGGTCTCCCTGTGGTCCCTGGTTTCAATGATGAGTTTTTCACCCAGCTCCTTGAGAAACTTTAGAGCACACTTGCCCCATGCTCCATGGGTCTCCGACAATATTGGGATGAAGTTATAGCAAGGGGGAAGGCCTTCATATTTGCGAGTCTTCTGGGTCTCCCTGTGGCTTGATATATATATATAATGTCGTGTCGAATACGTAAAGCTTGCGATTTTGCCTTAAATAGCAACAACGCTCTTCTTGCCGAATAAGGCAAGCGAAAATTTTTGTATGCAATAATTTCGCAAAAATCATTCTGAACCTAACAAAAAAAATATATTTCAATGTAGTATTTGTTTATTATTAAATTATTATAAACTTATATAAAATATATTTAGTTGGATTAGTCTAAATTAAATTGTGCTTGTTATAATAAAGTTAGGTAAGTTTCCTAAGGTTGTTTTGGTACAAAAATCATTAATTTTTATATTAACACGAATGAAAAAAATATATCTTTAAATGTATAAGAGAAAATTTTAGAAAGGTCTTAATGTTAAATGAGTTCTTGCTAATTGACTAGTTTTACCTATTCGGCACGACATATATATATATATATATATATATATATATATATATATATATATATATATATATATACGTATATATATTATCCAATTCTCCGAGGCTATGGGTCCCACAATTTACACCAGAGGTGGACTTGACCCCATTATATATATATATATATATATATATATATATATATATGTCGTGCCTAATAGGTAAAACTGGTCAATTAGCAAGAACTCATCTAAATTTAAGTTCTTTTTAAATTTTCTCTTATATATTTGAAGATATATTTTTTTCTTTTATGTTAATGTAAAAATTTATAATTTTACACCAAAAGAATCTCAGAAAACTTACCTAACCTTATTATAACAAGCGCAATTTAATTTAGCCTAACCCAACTAAATATATTTTAGATAAGTTTACAATAATTTAATAATAAACGAACACAATTAAATATATTTTTTTCGTTAGGTTCAGAATGATTTTTGCGAAATTATTACATACACAAAATTTCGCTTGTCTTATATGGCAAGGTGAGCGTTGCTATTTAAGCCAAAATCGCAAGTTTTACCTAATCGGCACGACATATATATATATATATATATATATATATATATATATATATATATATATATATATATATATATATATGTGTGTGTGTTTTCCAGCGTATATATGTACTGAGAGTTTGTTTAATATTTTAGTAATTAAAGACTGGTGGTGAACAGGTGACGTGCAGCCTTAATGGCCTCTCGTGTAGTCGTTAGGCTTTAAACCTGATGAACCAACCAGCGCATATGTTGTTATGACTATGTTGATGGTTCTATGGCTGTTTAAAAATTGAAGGACTTGTTATCGGTTGTTTTTTAATGAGATTTATGGTTGAGTGGTTTTTAAGACGTGTGTATTTACAATTATCCAAGTTATGGTAAAGTTAATATTGTATATCCAGAGTGAGTATTATCGAGGTCAGGTGTAACACGACATATTCTGCTCACTCTTGTGTTGTGTTTGACGTATGTGTGTGTGTGTGTGTGTGTACTCACCTAGTTGTCGTTGCAGGGGTCGAATCACAGCGCCTGGTCCCGCCTCTTCACTTGCCGCTACTAGGTCACTCTTCCTGGTCCATGAGCTTTATCATACCTCTTCTTAAAGCTATGTATGGATCCTGCCTCTACTACATCACTTCCCAGACTATTCCACTTACTGACAACTCTGTGACTGAAAAAAAATACTTCCTAACATCCCTGTGATTCATCTGAGTCTTCAACTTCCAACTGTGTCCCCTTGTTGCTGTGTCCCATCTCTGGAACATTCTGTCTCTGTCCACCTTGTCGATTCCTCTCAGTATTTTATAAGTCGTTATTATATCCCCCTATCTCTCCTGTCCTCCAGTGTCGTCAGGTCGATCTCCCTTAACCTCTCCTCATAGGACATACCCCTTAGCTCCGGGACTAGTCTTTTTGCAAACCTTTGCACTTTCTCTAGCTTCTTTACATGCTTGGCTAGGTGAGGGTTCCAAACTGGTGCTGCATACTCCAATATGGGCCTAACGTACACAGCGTACAGGGTCCTGAACAAGTCCTTATTAAGATTTTGGAATGCTGTTCTTAGGTTTGCTAGGCGCCCGTATGCTGCAGCAGTTATTTGGTTGATGTGCACCTCCGGAGATGTGCCCGGTGTTATACTCACCCCAAGATCCTTTTTCTTGAGTAAGGTTTGTAGTATCTGGCCCCCTAGACTGTACTCCGTCTGACTTTGCATTTGGTGGGGTTGAATTCCAGGAGCCAGTTGCTGGACCATGCCTGCAACCTGACCGGATCCCTTTGTAATTCTGCCTGGTCCTCGTCCGATTGAATTCTTCTCATCAACTTCACATCATCTGCAAACAGGGACACTTCGGAGTCTATTCCTTCCGTCATGTCGTTCACAAATACCAGAAACAGCACCGGTCCTTGGACTGACCCCTGTGGAACCCAGCTCGTTACAGGTGCCCACTCTGACTCCTCGCCACGTACCATGACTCACTGTTGTCTTCCTGACAGGTATTCTCTGATCCATTGTAGTGCCTTCCCTGTTATTCCTGCCTGATCCTCCAGCTTGTGTGTGTGTGTGTGTGTGTGTGTGTACTCACCTAATTGTGTGTGTGTGCGTTTGCTCCGGTCTGTATTCTCATCATTAGTTTCACATCATCCGTTAACAGGGACACATCTTGACTATTCCGGCATGTCGTTCAAGCACACGGAAAATAGTACTATCTATCTATGTTTCCTTCCTGTTAGTTATTACATGTTCCAGTGTTGTACCTCCCCTTTTATTGCTGTCTGCTCCTCTAGCTTTTTTTCACAGTTTCTTTTGCGGTATAGTGTCAAAAGCTTCGTTCAGTCTAAAAATATGCTTTCCACCCGTCCCTGACACACTAGCAGGTTGGTGAGACAGGATTTACCAGCTCCAGAACCGTGCTGGATGTTTTATGAACCCGATCTGTCCCAGGTGCTCCACTATTCTCCTGAGTGTCCTCTCCATAGCCTTACATGTCAGTGACACCGGCCTGTAGTGGTGCGCGTCCCTCCCTTTCCTTTAATATTGGGATTACGTCTGGTGTCCTTCACACCTCTGGCAGTTGTCCTGTATCAGTTGATATTTTAAGAATTTTAGCTATCGATTCTCTCTCTCTCTCTCTCTCTCTCTCTCTCTCTCTCTCTCTCTCTCTCTCTCTCTCTCTCTCTCTCTCTCTCTCTCTCTCTCTCACACACACACATCTCGGTGGTCTCTTTTTCAATGTTGAGTCTAGAGAAGATAGGATCACCTGTGTTTTGATAGACTCTCGTCTATCTCCACACATCTCAAGCTGTGTGTGTAGACATGTGTCCTGCTATGTATCCCAGCTCACATAGCACGGAGGATGTGCTATTAGCTTAAGCTTAATATGGTACAACTAGAGATCTGCCAAAAGTATCACCGATCAAAGAGTCTGTCAGGCAGGTGTAAGAAAACAGGCAGGCAGACAGGCTGACGAGCCTGCCAGCCTGCTAGCCTCAAGGATGAGCCACCACCGAGGCTCTGCCTGTTTTTCATCCTGGCGTAGCGAGAAGCGTCACGAATCTAATTTCACTCAGCTGTTGCTGTTGACGCCTTGAAGGTCAGAGGTGCCCCGTATCGCGGGGCAGAGGCGTTGCTGGGGGAGGGTCAAAGGCCACACGGGCATCACGGGGCACCTGTGCCAGGGGAGTCGTCCGTCAAGGTGTGACACGGCATACACTTCACGGGGATGTCTCTTAAGGTCAAAGGTCAATCACAGCTCTCTGGGGGATCTTATGAAAGGTCAGGACTGCAAAAATATTATTTAAGTGCCATTTATCCTGAAATCCTTGTTTACTTACCTTTGTTTTTTGGTATCCTAGGATGTTAACTTTGTTCCTTGATATCCTAGGATGTTAACTTTGTTCCTTGATATCCTAGGATGTTAACTTTGTTCCTTGATATCCTAGGATGTTAACTTTGTTCCTTAATATCCTAGGATGTTAACTTTGTTCCTTGATATCCTAAGATGTTAACTTTGTTCCTTGATATCCTAGGATGTTAACTTTGTTCCTTGATATCCTAGGATGTTAACTTTGTTCCTTGATATCCTAGGATGTTAACTTTGTTCCTTGATATCCTAGGATGTTAACTTTGTTCCTTGATATCCTAGGATGTTAACTTTGTTCCTTGATATCCTAGGATGTTAGCTTTGCTCCTTGATATCCTAGGATGTTAACTTTGTTCCTTGATATCCTAGGATGTTAACTTTGTTCCTTGATATCCTAGGATGTTAACTTTGTTCCTTGATATCCTAGGATGTTAACTTTGTTCCTTGATATCCTAGGATGTTAACTTTGTTCCTTGATATCCTAGGATGTTAACTTTGTTCCTTGATATCCTAGGATGTTAACTTTGTTCCTTGATATCCTAGGATGTTAACTTTGTTCCTTGATATCCTAGGATGTTAACTTTGTTCCTTGATATCCTAGGATGTTAGCTTTGTTCCTTGATATCCTAGGATGTTAACTTTGTTCCTTGATATCCTAGGATGTTAACTTTGTTCCTTGATATCCTAGTCTGTTGTGCTTTGAACTTGACAAAGTGACATCAGGTTGTCGTGGTGTCGTTGTTTCAGCTACTATATTAGGTGGTCGTATCGTTGCGTCGTTTCTGTATTTGTTCTGTTTTTTGTTTTTATCTCTCCCCTTTGTGTCGTTGCTTCGCCTCTGTGTCGTCGCTTTATTTACTCGTGGTGTCGTTGCATCATGGAGCAGTGTGGTCGTTCTGACGGTGCTTTGTGTGGTCGTTTCATCTTTTTACGCGTCTTGTCGTCTTCGACCTCCCTGCCTGTCGCTGCCCCAGACGACCAAGAATATTGAGGCCACAACGATGGCTGGCCCAGCGTTCATGTCATTATGGTGGTATATGCTCTCTCTCTCTCTCTCTCTCTCTCTCTCTCTCTCTCTCTCTCTCTCTCTCTCTCTCTCTCTCTCGCTACATCCTTTCCTTCTAATCTATTCCTCTACAGTCCTTCTCTCCCGTTCCTCGTCCTGTCTCCATCCCTACCCGTTCCCTCCATCTTTCTTCCGTCCCTCCCTCCTCCTCCCTCTCGTTTTCGACAAACAGGTTAAAATCCTTGCCGATGCAAACCGGTGGATTAATAATTGATTGGTGGCTGTCTGGGGTCCACAGAGACGATGACATTGTAGCTTAGTTTAGGCTTCTCGTCCATCGTGATCCATCAGTCATATCTGGCCGCATGTTGTGGTAAGAGTGTGTTATACTGTGCGTAAGGGGAGAGAGTAAAACACACACACACACACACACACACACACACACACATACAAGGCAGATAGGGAAAAATTTCTACATAAATAAAAAATAGCGGATATCGTACCAATATTAGAAAATATTAGAAAAAGGATACCTTAAATTACAACTCTGGTGAAATAGGAAACTATCGAACTAGCTAAGTAGTCCCACTTCACAAAGGTGGCACCGTGGGCACAATAAGAGAACACTGTATCAACATCCGTGGTCCCAGACTATTCAACGTCTTACCAGAAGATATCAGAAACACGGCTGAACAAGCGTAGAAATCTTTAGGAGGAAACTGGACAAGTATCGTCACCAGGTGCCAGATCAAGCAGGCTGTGATGGATATGTGGGTCAGCGGGCCTCCATCAACAACAGCCTGGTTGATCAGGCTAGCACCAGACGAGCCCGGCCTAAGGCCGGAACTCGTCAAAGGTATTAGAAAAAGGTCTTGGGAATAATTATATCAGATGATCTGTCGTTTAGACAAAATAATGATAAAACAGTTAAGTATCTTTATTCCGAAATAAAGATACCTAAGTGTTACACCTGTGTCTTACTTATCAACCAGTCGGTATTGTATACCATTTTCATATAGAAAAATAAAGTGAAGTAAAGGCCAGGAAAATGATAGAGTGGATTATCAAAAATTTTAAAACGCGAAAAACAACGCCAGTGATGGGCACCTTTTTCAAATCACTGGTGTTCACCTGGACCTACCACTGTTGTGTGCTTATACAGCGTCTCCAAGGCAGGAGATAAAGCAATGTTGGAAGATATATGGAAGTCGTTTGTTGCCAGCATAAAATCCATAAAACATTTAAACTAGGAACCACCTCACGTCACTTTAAATTGTTCTCTTTGGGATGGAGAAAGAGAGAGAGAGAGAGAGAGAGAGAGAGAGAGAGAGAGAGAGAGAGAGAGACCGAATGATAAATATATGAAAGATACTTGAAGGCCTGGGTCCTCAATCTGCACACTGCCAGTGTGGAAGGTGTTGGAGAAAGCGTAGAATGACGGCAGTTAAAAACAGGCGTGTCTTAAGAACAGTTGGGGTAAACATCCATGCTCCTGGACTCTCCTACTTGTTACCTGTAGAAATAAACAAAATATTGCGAGGTCGTAGGACTTCAGAGGAAACTGAAGCAACATCAAGAAAATTTAGTGTTCAGTCGGCACTAACAGCCAGGTTGACCAGCCCGTCAGTAAGGAAGTGTGGCTTGAGGATAGAAGAACCCGAAATTTGTAGAGAACTCTTTAGCCGACGTTTAAGTCCAGGACTGACCGAAACGTCGTTCAAGGTTTCCTCTAAGTATGAGTCATTTGTGAATGGTTTCAGCCATGATATTGTTGTGTTTGTTCTTTATCTCTTTTTTATTGTAATTTATTCTCACACAGTTGGGTTACTCAACTGTTTTAAATTTTAAGGTTTAAATAATAAGGTATTACAAGGACCACAATGGAAATAAGTCACTTTGACTTTTTTGGGGGTTATCCTAGGTAATTGTGTATGATAATTGTACTTATGTCTACCTGTGCCTAAATGAACTTACTGTGTGTGTGTGTGTGTGTGTGTGTGTGTGTGTGTGTGTGTGTGTGTGTGTGTGTGGGTGGGTGGGTGGGTGTCTGTGTGTGGGTGGGTGGGTGTTACGGGGTTTTCGTGGAGACTTAATAAGATGTCCTGGCTCCTAAAGGGTAAATGACCTGACAAGTCTAGGGGTGTTTAAATTATGGAAAAACAGCCCCTCAGGGCCAGCTTGAACCTTCATACAAATTATGAAACATGAGTGCAAATAATTAATATAGTATAAGGAAGGACACAAAAACTCACCTATACAAAAATATATATTAATATTAGTAACTTAGGAGGGGTCTGGGATAGTGACAGCTGGGAGGGACTATTGTAAACTGTCGTATCTGAGTGTCTGCAAAGACTGATTATGTATGAGTGAGGTGAAAGTGTTGAATGATGATGAAAATATTTTCTTTTGGGGGAGATTCCCGACTTGTTGCAAAAAAAAAATTAGTAACTTATATACAACTTATAGACTACTGCAAAAAAACCCACCACACTCCAGTTCACATTATCTCAGTGGTACACTGCTGCTAGTGAGTAAACAAGATATATAAACAGGGAGGTTTTATGACACCCCCCTCCCCCTCTTTCTTGACGGCTACTTAGGCTACAGTTAAAACTTTAAATGCTCTAAAAAACACAGGCCCCTGCACACACTAGTTCCTTGCAAATAAACACGAGAGCACTTAAACACTAACAAAATTATAGTATACACTAAAAAATTTACCAAAATCGCCTACTCACACTAACGCCAACCACGTAACAGTGGGTGTATGTGGGTGTGGTTGTGGGTGTATAATATGTGTATGTGTGTGCATGTGTGTGTGTGTTAGTTAGTTAGTTAGTTACCATTTTGTCCTAGGCACATGTCAATTAGACACTAGGCCTGTTGTATATATGTGTGTGTGTATGTGTATGTAAGGAAACACTTCGAAATGTTTCTGCCCCACCGGGAATTGAACCCGGCCCCTCCGTGCGTCAAGCAAGAGCTTTACCCACTAGGCCACCGGGGGTGTGTATGTGTGGGTGTGGGTGTGTGCGTGTGTGTGGATGTGTGCGTGTGTGTGTGTGTGTGTGGGTGTGTGTGTGTGGTTGAGTGGGTGTGTGGGTGTGTGGTTGGGTGTTTGTGTGTGTGTGTGTGTGTTTGGGTGGGTGATTGGGTGTGTGGGTGGGTGTGGGTGAACATTAGTCAACCTATTAATGCCAGAAATGTTGATTCGCGTGCACTTGTACATGCGTGAGTGTTGACCTATTCAGTCAGTCTGTTTGGTGCCCCGGGATGGTGATTGATGTTTGCGTGCGAGCATGTGCGTGCTGCGTTTGTTCATGTGCGTGCGAGCACGACGCTGTGAGTGCTGAGTAGGGTGTGTATGCGTGCGTGTGCGAGTGTATTCGAGTGTGTGCGTGCGTGTGCTTTGCCACCTCCTGCCATGAATATGAATGCTCCCTCTTACTGTTTGTGCATGAATTTCCGGCCTCCAGGAAACTATCTCTCTCTCTCTCTCTCTCTCTCTCTCTCTCTCTCTCTCTCTCTCTTGATATTTGTGTTCTTTGTAACCTCCGTATTTCAGTTTAGTCATGTCATTATACGTATATATATATATATATATATATATATATATATATATATATATATATATATAATGTGCCGAATAGGTAAAACTTGCTATTTTGGGTTAAATAGCAACGCTCTTCTTGCCGAATAAGGCAAGCGAAAATTTGTGTATTCAGTAATTTCGCAAAAATCATTCTGACCCTAACGAAAAAATATATTTCATTGTGTTTGTTTATTATTAAATTATTGTAAACTTATCTAAAATATATTTAGTTGGATTAGGCTAAATTAAATTGTGTTTGTTATAATAAGGTTAGGTAAGTTTTCTAAGGTTCTTTTGGTACAAAATTATTAATTTTTACATTAACATAAATGAAAAAAAATATATCTTTAAACGTAAAAGATAATTTTTTTAGAAAGGACTTCATTTTAAACGAGTTCTTGCTAATTGGCCAGTTTTACCTATTCGGCACGACATATATTGTGCTTATAAGTATGTAAATAATTTTAGTCCTGTCTGTTATGTACAATTGATGTATGATTTCTGTATAGCTGATACACGTCAACCGGAAACAATTCTCTTGTATTTTTTTTCGATTGTATTATCTTTGATTTTTATTAATACTGACACGGGGGGAGGTTTGGGTTTGTTGTCACAAACACACACACACACACACACACACACACACACACACACACACACACGGTGGACAAGGACACTGCTGTAACACGGGAGGTTTGTTTGTTACGCCACAAACACAAGGTAGTACAGACAGAGTACAGTCTAGGGGGCCAGAGACTGCAAACCTCAATCAAGGAAAAAGATCTTGGGGTGAGTATAACACCAGGCACATCTCCTGAGGCGCACATCAACCAAATAACTGCTGCAGCATATGGGCGCCTAGCAAACCTAAGAACAGCATTCCGACATCTTAATAAAGAATCGTTCAGGACCCTGTACACTGTGTACGTTAGGCCCATACTGGAGTATGCAGCACCAGTTTGGAACCCACATCTAGCCAAGCACGTGAAGAAGCTAGAGAAAGTGCAAAGGTTTGCAACAAGACTAGTCCCGGAGCTAAGGGGTATGTCCTACGAGGAGAGGTTAAGGGAAATCGACCTGACGACACTGGAGGACAGGAGAGATAGGGGGGACATGATAACAACATATAAGATACTGAGAGGAATTGACAAAGTGGACAGAGACAGAATGTTCCAGAGATGGGACACAGCAACAAGGGGACACAGTTGGAAGTTGAAGACTCAGATGAATCACGGGGATGTTAGGAAGTATTTCTTCAGTCACAGAGTTGTCGGGAAGTGGAATAGCTTGGGAAGCGATGTAGTGGAGGCAGGTTCCATACATAGCTTTAAGAAGAGGTATGATAAAGCTCATGGCGCAGGGAGAGTGACCCAGTAGCGGCCAGTGAAGAGGCGGGGCCAGGAGCTATGACTCGACCCCTGCAACCACAACTAGGTGAGTACTCACGGTGAAACAAGGACACACTTGTGACACGGGAGTGACCAGGACAAGAGGGGCATAGATGGAAGCTCATCACCCAGCTCAACACAAGGTCGTTAAAGGCAAAGCTCACCTTGGTATACAAGCTCTCTCTCACACCAGGAGTGATACACTTTCACATGAAACACATATACGTACACACTTCTAGACATATACACAGTTCTAGACATATACACATATCTAGACATATGCACAGTTCTAGACATACATACAGTTCTAGACATATGCACATTTCTTGACATATACACAGTTCTAGACATATACGTACACAGTTCTAGACATATACACAGTTCTAGACATATACACAGTTCTAGACATATACACAGTTCTAGACATTAAGGAAACAAGCCACAGAACGGGTGGGGCTAGAACTGATGGTAGGCGAGTTCTAAAACTCAGAGGCCAGTGTGCTGGTGACCATTGAGGAGACGCTGCGCCACTCTTGGTTTCCTCAGTCACATAGACATAAAACACCACTTGTAGCAAAACATTTCCTTAATAAACGTGCATATGTGTCTTAATCTACAATACTGTCATTATTCTCACACCTGTTCTCTAGCCACGTTCAGATTTGAACGTTTCTTCTTTTGTTTTATTTCCTCTGGCATCCCTTTACCAGACGCATTGCTGCGTGTTCTTATATAGGTTTATATTACCTAACCTAACCTAAACTCACCTAACCTAACCTAATCTAACCTAACCTAATCTAACCTAACCTAATCTAACGCAACATGACCTAACGTAACCTGACCTGACCTAACCTGAATTAAACTAATTTAAAGAAAATACGATATTGAGAAAACAGGAAACCTTTAAAATTAACGTTGACCAAACCGTCAAATGGTGACGTGTTAAATGAGAATGTCTGCAGTATAAAGGTTGTGGTAACGAGTGTTGACGTCTAAGTTAAGAGATATTGAAGGCAAATCATATTTATGCACAGCTTTGAAGAGTAGGTAAGATAGTGTCCAAAGAGGTCCGTAAGCAACTGCAGTGGGTTATGCTATAATGAACGGTTTATATAACGAATATTTACGTGACGAACGGTTTTCCCTATAACATTTAAAAAAAAAATCAAACATCAAAAAGATCCTAGAGACGAAGTGCCTGGTCATAGACCGGGCCGCGGGGACGTCGAAGGGCTTGGTCATGGACCGGGCCGCGGGGACGTCGATCCCCGGAATACCCTTCAGGTAGACTCCAGGTAGACTCCTTCCACCTCTTCTCAGTAATTCTCTCGTCCTCTGCATGTTGTCCTGCTTGCTCAATAACCCTAAAGTAGGATAGAGTAAAGTTTTTTTTTTTTTGGTAGGAATTTATTTTTTATTACAAATATTAATGATAGTCTTTATTTCAGGAGTTTAAAATGCGCATGTATGCACTATTTTACAATTTTATATTATATTTTTTAATTGTTCAGTGGTTGCATTTGGGGGCCTGGAACGGATTACCTTTACAACGAACGATTCGTTATAACATACGCCTCTGTACGAGATTCGATTGAGCTGAAAGAGGCAGGACCAGGAGCGGAAACTCAACTCTCACAGGAAATTTCTGAAAAGTGCACAAAGAAAACTGGAATTAGTGGGCCAAGGGAGACATAATTACAACGTGAAACGTACTCAGAGGCTTAACAGGAAGGATAGGAGCAGTATGATGTGCGAGGAACAGGGACAAATGACAACATATGGAAGCTAAACACACAGACTAATCACGAGGACGTCAAGACACACTTCATCAGTCCCAGCGTAGTAAGAGAGAAATAAGGTGGATGAGGAATTTGATGGAGGCTAACTCTGTACACAGTTTCAAGAGCAGGTACCCAAGCTTTCTGGAACTAATAGAGGCCGTCGTTAATTTGAAGAGACAGGGCTAGGAGGTCAATCCATTCAAACACAGATCGATGAGTACACATGAATCTGAGTGTGTAATGAAACTACAATAACACGAAATCTTGGTGTTTTTTATTTTGTGTAATATTCACTGTGGTTGTTACCATTTTGGGCGAACAATCCGAGTGAATTTTCTCCTAGTTTTTTATTTATTATGAAAGCATTACAGGGTGTCTACTTGGCTTGTTCTGTCTGAGGACATGCTAGTATTTTGTAGCCCTCGTTCCCTTCTGTGAATTTTGTGGCAATACTGATGTGTACGTTTCTTTAATTTTGTTAAAGTGCTGAATGACCTTATACGTCAGTTGCTTGCTGATCCTATAACTTCCTTTTTTTGTTTACGTTATCTTGTCCTCTTTCCTTCTGTAGAAAAAACTACAAGGGCTCTCTGCCCACCCTTAAGTACCTTCACTTCATCCCTACACTGAACAAATGCACGAACTATTATTGCGCGCTCCACCACCTGCTTTCTGCTTACATTTAATCTTTGTTCAACAACTTATAAAAACATAACACCTCTCTGGAAATTTTCTAAATTCTCTGGAAATTTTCAAAATTCTCTCGAAATTTTCAAAATTCTCTGGAAATTTTCAAAATTCTCTGGAAATTTTCAAAATTCTCTGGAAATTTTCAAAATTCTATGGAAATTTTCAAAATTTTCTGGAAATTTCACCCATCACCGTAATATTTCTGCCACCTTATAAACCCGTATTTCACAACTTTCACTTTTAACTGACAAGTTCATGTGCCCCTAGGCTCCAGTGTCGTATTTATCTCTCCCAAACAACCTATCCTTCTTCTTTATTTTGTTCTCATTTTGCATCCCTTCACCACATACTTCGCCTTCCTTACATCGTTTTTAAATTGCAAAAACTTTCATACGCAGACGTTTTCTTTTTCTCACCATTATTTTCGGGTCTTCGTAACATCAGTGATTCCTCTACAACACAACACACAACACTTCCTAGTGGCGGTGTTGTTAATTTTAGCTCGTGTATACACAATAGAGTCATAATTAATAAGCATAGTTTTTTTTTTACCACAGGCATCATAGTATGAAACAGTGGCTCGTTAATAGATCAGTCAACACTCGTAATAAATAATTTAGTAGCTTATTCAGTCTTAAACAGAAAAAGTTGTCAGTTGTAATTAGTTATTAGGCTAGTAGTGTACCACACCCATCTTACGTTGTTCCGTGTTACAGTGTCGACTAATGTAGGCGACATTAATTGGTATTTGTAGTTAATTGTCTATTAAATGTCATGGAAAAGGTAGTAAATCAAAATACGACGCTTGAAATGAGTCATATTTGGTAGCAGATCGAGGTATGAGCGAGTTCTGTTGGCTTGATCAAGTATTGGAAATTCTGTATTTGCAGTCTGTAAGTATTGGTCAGTTAGGGTGACACGGTGGTAGACTGAGGATAGTCTGGGCATCATTATACATCCCCGTGAGACTTCTGTACTTCTCAGAAGTGAGAATATGAATGAGGAACTGCTCACCAAGATTTTAAAACTTGCGGGACTTTCGTATTACTCAGCCCGGGCTAGCGGCCGCCAGACTGTCTGCGGCGAGCGGCGGGCGCATTCGACCACACCCCACTGGCACTACTGCCAGACCTCTCCCATCCATAAACATTACTTCAATACAAGAGCTTAATTAACTTTTAAAAGTATATTTGTACATATTATTGCTTTTAGATTAATTAAGGTGAGGTCCTAAATAATATGACATGGTAATTGCTTTGGCAACAGGAGTTATTTAAGAGTGATAGGGGTGTTTTGCGGAGTAGTGGTGGCAGTACTTGTGCGTCTTCTCCCATGTGGCGCTGGGCGTTGGCGCCGATTTGCAGTTGTCGTAACTTGTAAAGCTACCAATAACTGCCTGTCCAGGGAGATGTGCTATGTTGTGCCCTGCTGTGGCCTGCTGTACACGTGTCCTCCATCCATACATGCATGATGTACGATGAAGTAAAGCCAAATTATTAATGTAAAAGACGTGGGCGCGGGTGCGTATTGTGGGTGGCGCTTGTGTGGTCTGTATCACCTGCATGTGTTTGGGTGGGCTGACCCGTGTGACGAGGGCGTATATATGTGTTGTGGCGGTGTACTAACAGTCACAGGACGGAATGACGAGTGTGGTATGCATGTGACGAAGGGGAATAACCCACCGGAGCTGCCTGAGAGACGAAGAAATGAGGGGAAGGGAAGAAAATACCAGTAGAATAGTTTAGGGCTGCGCGTTAGGGGCCACCCAAATGGCTTTCCTCTATACACACCCGAGGGTATATACACCGAGATGTGTATCTCAAAGTAAATGAGTGTATTTCAATCCCTCTTTAGGGGATTAAAACATACGCATTGATTAATAACCAGGTGAATTGCGGCCTTAATGTAGTTCATTCAATAGGCTTTAAACCTAGCAAATTATGAATTCCACCTAATCCCATATAATGGGTTCATCTCATCATTTAAACAAACAATGGCAGTGGCACAAACGAAACCACGTGTAGACAATAAAACTGAAAGTAATATGAAGAGTCTCAGCACGCCACCCTGCTACAGAAGAGTACTCATTATTTTCGGCTTTGTCTCCATGTGGGCTTATTTGCGAATAAAATAATTGTCCTTAATCATTTAAATTATTATTATTATTATTATTATTATTATTATTATTATGAGGGTGCCTATAAGTGGACGAAGTATATTAAATTGAAAGGAAAATAGTAGTAACAATGTGAGAAAAAAAACGAAATTCATTAAATAAACGAAAGAATCGAAATGAAAGAAATATAATTGAGTATACAAGTGAAGAAGGTTGCAGTAGGCTGGTCCTACCCCCACTCCACCACTCCCACTCCACCACTCCCACTCCACCACTCCCACTCCACCACTCCCACTCCACCACTCCCACTCATGTATCTCTCTAACCTATTTTAAAGCTACCCAAAATACTCGCTTCATCGATGCTACTTGCCAATTTGTTCCACGTGTTTTTATACGCCGATGAATTTACAGGCCAAGAGCTATTTGCTATCCTACCTTAGCTTAAGGCCAAGAGCTGCTATTCTACCTTAGCTTAATTAAGGCTAAGAGCTGTTATCCTACCTCAGATCATTTACAGGCTAACAGCTGTTATCCTAGGTATAGTGTTACCCCTCCTATTCACCTATTTACTGCTAGGTGAATAGGATCAACAGGTGTATGAAACGTGCTCAACTTCTTCGCTCGCTCCAGGATCGAACTCGGGTCCTTCGATTTTTGAGGCGTTACCCTCGAGCTACGAGCTACCTAAAGCTGTTGCTGCTCTATATTCTCTCGAAATGTTTATTTCCCAATTTATATCCATTGTTAGTCGCTGTCTACCCTTTAGTTAACCTATATTGGATTCCGAGGTGCATTTTCCCCGCTCCCAAACTAAGGCAATCAGGCTGTGTTTTGATGGTTGCACCCAGCCCAATGTAGGGGACACAGCCCGGCTGACACGGAACTAACTTGAGGATCTTAATTAACAAGTTCCCTCATAAGGACAACTAAGGGTATGTAGATAACGCCCTTTATGTGTGAAGGGAGGGTGTTGAAGAGCCTTGGTCCCTTTACATATGTTGAGTTATCTTGTAGTGTACTCATCGTACCCCTACTTTTCACTAGAGGTGTTTACACCGTCTACCAAGCCATTTGCTATCATGTGAAGGGATTTCAGCATGCAGGTTTGGGACCAATCCCAACAGTATTTTCCAGTTGTAATTTATGATGTATAACAATCAGTTAAATTTACGTTAAACACCTTGATCAAAGGAATTGGACCTACCCCTCTCCTTCCTTGAATCAATCCTGATTACCTCCCATTCCCTAGGCGCTCGACCCATGAATCTAATAATACATATCGTGAAGGCTTAGGCACTGGCATCTTGGCTTCAGATATCTTCTAACCTGTTCTTCATGATTTAGTAAGTTAAGCAGTTTTTAATTTGCTCAGGATTAGGACCTTCCATTTGTCCAGATTAAACTCTTGTAAATGCTGATGCGTTGCGACAATTGTTGCAACATTGACAAGTAATGTTTTAGCTGGAGGAATAGAATTCAGTTTTTTTTAATAGTAAAAACGAATCCGAAAAATATATTTAAAATCTTTGTCATAAATAAAGTCACTGTTTTCTGTTAATATTTAACTAATGGAAAGAGAGAGAGAAAGAGAGAGAGATTTCCTACGTTGACATAAAACTTAAGGATTCTTTTCTGTTTTTAGCAATATAGATGACTCATCATCTTCACTCATCATCGTCATCTTCACTCATCATCGTCATCTTCACTCATCATCGTCATCTTCACTCATCATCGTCATCCTTATAGTTCATCACCATCATCTTCACCAGTCACCATAATCTTCGCTAATCCCATCTTACCTGTGATCGGTTTTGAGTTTTTCTACCCTCGCAGACCGGCCTGGGGCCAGGCTTTCCTGTTGACTGCCTGTTCAACCAGGCTGTTGCTGGCCCACTAGTCCACAAAGCCATCATAGCCTCCATGATCTGGCACTTAGCGAAGGTTTCCAGTTTGTTCTTGAAAACTTCTGCTACACTTGTTCCAGCAGTGTTCCAGATATCTGCTGGAAGCAGGTTGAAGTCTCGGACCGAGGATGTTGACACAGTGTTCACTTATTTTACCCATAGCGTCCATATTTTTTTTCAGTGGGTCTATTGTACTCTTCGTACCACATCTCTCACTCTAATCAGGGGGCGGCTAAAGAGGGAACAGGGTCGTCATGTCCCTGGAATAAAGTCATTATTACGAGAGAGCACAAGTGATTTCAATAGTGTTACCATTGGCATTATTACAATAATATTACAATCGGCATTGTTTCTTTTTTTTTTTTGCGAAATTCTCATTATCCACCTCGTCATTTTTCTGACCTTTTCAGTATTTACCTTGTGTTCTCTAGGTGATATGTCATCGGACATTATTATTACAAATTTTTTACGTGTTTCATAGTGTGAGATGGTGACCCCCGTGTTTCGTGGTGTGAGATGGTGACCCCCGTGTTTCGTGGTGTGAGATGGTGACCCCCGTGTTCCGTGGTGTAAGATGGTGACCCCCGTGTTTCGTGGTGTGAGATGGTGACCCCCGTGTTTCGTGGTGTGAGATGGTGACTCCCGTGTTTCGTGGTGTGAGATGGTGACCCCTGTGTTCCGTGGTGTGAGATGGTGACCCCCGTGTTTCGTGGTGTGAGATGGTGACCCCCGTGTTTCGTGGTGTGAGATGGTGACTCCCGTGTTCCGTGGTGTGAGATGGTGACCCCTGTGTTCCGTGGTGTGAGATGGTGACTCCCGTGTTTCGTGGTGTGAGATGGTGACCCCTGTGTTCCGTGGTGTAAGATGGTGACCCCCGTGTTTCGTGGTGTGAGATGGTGACCCCCGTGTTCCGTGGTGTGAGATGGTGACCCCCGTGTTCCGTGGTGTGAGATGGTGATCCCCGTGTTTCGTGGTGTGAGATGGTGATCCCCGTGTTCCGTGGTGTGAGATGGTGACTCCCGTGTTTCGTGGTGTGAGGTGGTGATCCCCGTGTTCCGTGGTGTGAGATGGTGACTCCCGTGTTCCGTGGTGTGAGATGGTGACCCCCGTGTTTCGTGGTGTGAGATGGTGACTCCCGTGTTCCGTGGTGTGAGATGGTGACCCCCGTGTTCCGTGGTGTGAGATGGTGACCCCCGTGTTCCGTGGTGTGAGATGGTGACTCCCGTGTTCCGTGGTGTGAGATGGTGACTCCCGTGTTCCGTGGTGTGAGATGGTGATCCCCGTGTTCCGTGGTGTGAGATGGTGACCCCCGTGTTCCGTGGTGTGAGATGGTGATCCCCGTGTTTCGTGGTGTGAGATGGTGATCCCCGTGTTCCGTGGTGTGAGATGGTGACTCCCGTGTTTCGTGGTGTGAGATGGTGACCCCCGTGTTTCGTGGTGTGAGATGGTGACTCCCGTGTTCCGTGGTGTGAGATGGTGACTCCCGTGTTCCGTGGTGTGAGATGGTGATCCCTGTGTTCAAGACCACCGAAACTCTTCAGTAATCACCCTCTTCACCATTCACTGTCTTCACCAGTAACCATTACCATCACCAATCACCCTCATCTTCACCACCAATTGCTGTCATCTTCACCAATCACCGTCATCTTCACCACTAATCACCGTCATCTTCACCACCAATCACCATCATCTTCACCACCAATCACCATCATCTTCACCACCAATCACCATCATCTTCACCACCAATCACCATCATCTTCACCAATCACCATCACAGACTATTTTATGAGTATTTCTTCGTATCTAAATACCGTCTCGCCAAGTTGTTGTTGTTGTTGTTTTTGCAATAACGAAATCAAAATCAGTGTTGTGGGGGCCACTCAGCAGGGACGGGACAGGAAATAGGCAGTAATTGGTCTGGTAATTGGCTGGAAGCTATCCAATTAGCTGGTTGCCCACCAGAAGACGCCCGCCCTTTGATTTATGCTGCCAGAAAAAGTTGAATTTGGCGGAAGCTTTTTTTTCCCCTTCCCCCCTGCCGTGGAAGCCAGTAAATAATTTCTGAAATAAACCTAAATCACAGGAGGAAGATAAACGAGATGAATAAAGCATCCAAGGAAAACTCCGTTAAATTAGAATATTAATGAGAGAGAGTAAGATGGTGGCTGTCTCAATGGAGGGGGGGGAGGAGGAGGGGAAGTGCGGGTGGTCAAGGGTTCTGGATCCATGGAATTGGAGCTACCCCCTCCCTTCAGCAAAATTTCATTGATTCCCAGTCTCAGGCACTGTGTGACGCCTACGGGTTTAGGCTTCCCCCTTGAGGATAACATTGACTCGTTAATACAGTATAATTATCGAAAATAAAGCGAGAGTTAAAACTGATTATTTTTACTTTGGGAATAAATATCAGTAAGTAAATAATAGTAGATAAAAATAATGTGAATTTATAATTATTTAATTCAGTTTCTTTATAAAAAACAAGTTAAATTGAAGGTTCTAACTACGTATTGCAATATGTCACCTGCAACTACGATTCAACCGGTCTTATATTTGGCAAAACAAAATTTTAGTCTGGTAGTGTGTGTGTGTGTGTGTGTGTGTGTGTGTGTGTGTGTGTGTGTGTGTGTTTATGTGTGAGTGTGTTTATGTGTGTACTCACCTAATTGTGGTTGCAGGGGTCGAGACTCAGCTCCTGGCCCCGCCTCTTCGCTGTCTGCTACTGGGTCTCTGCTCTCCCTGCTCCATGAGCTTTATCATACCTTGTCTTAAAACTATGTATGGTTCCTGCCTCCACTATATCTTTCTCTAGTCCATTCCACTTCCTGACTACTCTGTGGCTGAAGAAATGTTTCCTGACATCCCTTTGACTCATCTGAGTCTTCAGCTTCCAGTTGTGTCCCCTTGTTTCTGTGTTCCCTCTCTGAAACAACCTGTCACTGTCTACCTTGTCAATTCCCCGCAGTATTTTGTATGTCGTTATCATGTCTCCTCTGACCCTTCTTTCCTCCAGTGTTGTTAGTCCTATTTCCCTCAATCTTTCGTCATAAGACAGACCCCTGAGTTGTGGAACTAACCTTGTCGCAAACCTTTGCACTTTCTCTAGTTTCCTTACGTGCTTGACCAGGTGTGGGTTCCAGACTGGTGCTGCATATTCTAGTATGGGCCTGACGTACACGGTATACAGTGTCTTGAACGATTCCTTGTTAAGGTAACGGAACGCTAATCTAAGGTTTGCCAGACGCCCATATGCTGCCGCAGTTATCTGGTTGATGTGTGCCTCCGGAGACGTGCTTGGCGTTATACTCACTCCAAGGTCTTTCTCCTTTGCCGAGGTTTGTAGCCTTTGTCCGCCTAGCTTGTACTCTGTCAGCGGTCTTCTTTGCCCTTCTCCGATCCTCATGACTTTGCATTTGGAGGGATTGAATTCGAGAAGCCATCTGCTAGACCAGATGTCGAGCTTGTCCAGGTCTGTTTGCAGCCCTGCCTGGTCCTCTTCCGATGTGATTCTCCTCATTATTTTCACATCATCCGCGAATAGAGACACTTCTGAGTCTATCCCGTCCGTCATGTCATTTACATATACCAGGAATAACACTGGTCCTAGGACTGACCCCTGCGGTACACCGCTCGTCACAGGCGCCCACTGTGATACCTCACCACGCACCATGACCCGTTGTTGCCTCCCTTTGAGGTATTCCCTGATCCATTCCAGTGCCCTTCCTGTTATACCTGCTTGTTCTTCCAACTTCTTTACTAATCTCATGTGAGGAACTGTGTCGAAGGCCTTCCTGCAGTGTGTGTGTGTTTATGTGTGTGTACTCACCTAATTGTACTCACCTAATTGTGGTTGCAGGGGTCGAGACTCAGCTCCTGGCCCCGCCTCTTGTGCTGCTCTGGGTCTCTGCTCTCCCTGTGTGTGTGTGTGTGTTTGTGTGTGTGTGTGTGTGTGTTTATGTGTGTGTGTTACCATTTTGTCCTAGGCACATGTCGATTAGACACTAGGCCTGTTGTATATATGTGTGTGTGTGTGTGTAACGAAACACTTCGAAATGTTTCTGCCCCGCTGGGAATTGAACCCGGGCCCTCCGTGCGTGAAGCAAGAGCGCTAGCCACCATGCCATCGGGGTGTGTGTGTGTGTGTGTGTGTACTCACATATTTGTGGTTGCAGGGGTCGAATCATAGCTCCTGGCCTGCCTCTTCACTGATTGCTACTAGGTCCTCTCTCTCCCTGCTCCATGAGCTTTATCAAACCTCGTCTTAAAACTATGTATGGTTCCTGCCTCCACTATGTCGCTTTCTAGGCTATTCCACTTCCTGACAACTCTATGACTGAAGAAATACTTCCTAACATCCCTTTGACTCATAGGAGTCTTCAACTTCCAATTGTGACCCCTTGTTTCTGTGTCCCCTCTCTGGAACATCCTGTCTCTGTCCACCTTATCTATTCCTCGCAGTATTTTATATGTTGTTATCATGTCTCCCCTAACCCTCCTGTCCTCTAGTGTCGTCAGGCCGATTTCCCTTAACCTTTCTTTGTAGGACAATCCCCTTAGCTCTGGGACTAGTCTTGTTGCAAACCTTTGCACTTTCTCTAATTTCTTGACGTGCTTGACCAGGTGTGGGTTCCAAACTGGTGCTGCATACTCCAGTATGGGCCTCACGTATATGGTGTACAGAGTCTTGAATGATTCCTTAGTGAGGTATTGGAATGCTATTCTTAGGTTTGCCAGCCACCCGTATGCTGCAGCAGTTATTTGATTGATGTGTGCCTCAGGAGATGTGCTCGGTATTATACTCACCCCAAGATCTTTTTCCTTGAGTGTGGTTTGCAGTCTTTGGCCACCTAGACTATACTCTGTCTGCGGTCTTCTTTGCCCTTCCCCGATCTTCATGACTTTACATTTGGCAGGGTTAAATTCAAGGAGCCAGTTACTGGACCAGGCTTGTAGCCTGTCCAGGTCTCTTTGTAGTACTGCCTGATCCTCGACTGATTTAATTCTTCTCATTAACTTCACATCATCTGCAAACAGGGACACTTCTGAGTCTATCCCTTCCGTTATGTCATTCACATATACCAAAAACAGTACAGGTCCTAAGACTGACCCTTGTAGAACCCCACTCGTCACAGGGGCCCACTCTGACACCTCGTCACGTACCATGACTTGTTGTTGCCTCCATGGCAGATATTCTCTGATCCATTGCAGTGCCTTCCCTGTTACGTGTGCCTGATCCTCTAGCTTTTGCATTAACCTCTTGTGAGGAACTGTGTCGAACGCCTTCTTGCAGTCCAAGAAAATGCAGTCTATCCACCCCTCTCTCTCGTGTCTTACTTCTGTTACCTTGTCATAAAACTCCAGTAGGTTTGTGACACAGGATTTTCCTTCCCTGAAACCGTGCTGGTTGTCGTTTATAAGCTTGTGTTTATCTAGGTGCTCCACCACTCTCCTCCTGATGATCTTCTCCATGACTTTGCATACTATACACGTCAGTGACACAGGTCTGTAGTTTAATGCCTCGTGTCTGTCTCCTTTCTTAAAAATTGGGACTACATTTGCCATCTTCCATGCCTCAGGTAGTTGCCCAGTTTCAATGGATGTGTTGAAGATTTTTGTTAGTGTGCACACACAACATCTCTGCTCCCTCTCTAAGGACCCACGGAGAAATGTTGTCCGGTCCCACCGCTTTTGAGGTATCGAGTTCACATAGCAGCTTCTTCACCTCCTCCTCGGTTGTGTGTATTTCATCCAGCACTTGTTGGTATACCTCCCTATTCTGAATTCCTGGAGTCCTTCCTGTCTCCTCTGTAAATACTTCTTTAAATCTCATGTTGAGCTCCTCACATACCTCTTGGTCGTTTCCTGTGAACTCCCCACCTTCCTTCCTCAGCCTGATTACCTGGTCATTGACTGTTGTTTTCCTCCTGATGTGGCTGTACAACAGCTTTGGGTCAGACTTGCCTTTTGATGCTATATCATTTTCGTATTGTCGCTGAGCCTCCCTTCTTACCTGTGCATATTCGTTTCTGGCTCTTCGGCTAATCTCTTTATTTTCCTGGGTCCTTTGTCTTCTGTACTTTTTCCATTCTCTAGTGTACTTAGTTTTTGCCTCCCTACACCTTTGGGTGAACCAAGGACTCGTTCTGGTCTTCCCGTTATTTCTGTTTCCCTTGGGGACAAACCTCTCCTCTGCCTCTTTGCATTTGGTTGTCACATATTCCATCATTTCTTTTACTGGTTTTCCTGCCAATTCTCTCCCACTGAACGTCTTGTAGGAAGTTCCTCATGCCTGTGTAGTCCCCTCTTTTGTAGTTTCGTTTCTCCCTTCCTATTCCTGCTCCCCTATCCACTTGTAGCTCAACTATATAATCAAAACACAGAACCAAATGATCA
>WNWK01001145.1:195000-210000 GCA_009830355.1 Cherax destructor | reverse complement strand
AGGGCGGGGAGGCGAGCCTTCAGCGGGTCACAATAATATAAAAAATGCCAGTAAACTCGTGTATACGTATACTGTATACACCGAGAGGTGTATATGTATATGCTGGGAGTTTACTTTGATCCCTGTGTTAGGGATTGAAATGTTCTTGTTTGGTGGTGAAAAGGTTAGGTGCGGCCTTAATGGCCCTATAGTGCAGCAAAAGCCTGGTTGACCAGGCAAGCACCGGACGAGCCTGACCCAAGGCCGGGCTCCGCTAGTAGAAAAACTCTGGAAACCCATTCAAGGTAAGATAGGCTTTTTAACCCCATTAACCTATCGTCCAATACACCAGTAAATCATTACATAAAATCAATAAATGAAGCAAAATCAATAGACGAAACAAAATCAATAGACGAAACAAAATCAATAGACGAAACAAAATCAGTAGATTCAGCAAAATTAATAGATAAAATAGATGAAACAAAACCAATAGACGAAGCAAAATCAATAGACGAAACAAAATCAATAGACGAAACAAAATCAATAGATTAAACAAAATAGATTAAACAAAATAGATGAAACAAAATCAATAGATGAAACTAAATCAATAGATGAAACTAAATAGATGAAACAAAATCAATAGACGAAAGATAATAGATGAAACAAAATCAGTAGATGAAACAAAAATCAACAGATGTAACAAAAATCAAAAGATGAAATAAAATCAATAGACGAAAGAGAATAGATGAAACAGAATCATTAAATGCAACAAAATCAATAGTTGAAACAAAATTAATAGACGATACAAAATAGATAAAACAAAATCAATAGAGAAAACCCATCAACTCCAAGCTCCCATAACCCCATTGACTGGCACTGTAAATATAATGTTTCTGAGTCGCGAGGGAACGAAGAGGACTCTGGGTAATGCCGGGTAAATCCTCGCTGCCTCTCCTCCTCGATGTTGTTTACAAAATTCTTTGAGACTGAATTATTACTACAGATATTACTCCCTGAGTTGGTTGAGTCAGAGATATTACTCCCTGAGTTGGTTGAGTCAGAGATATTACTCTCTGAGTTGGTTGAGTCAGAGATATTACTCTGAGTTGGTTGAGTCAGAGATATTACTCTCTGAGTTGGTTGAGTCAGAGATATTACTCCCTGAGTAGAGTTGGTTAAGTCACAGATATTACTTCCTGAACCTGGAGTTGATGTAATCAGTCCATCAGTCTTGAAAAGACTTATGGACTGATTACATCAACTCCAGACTGAGGGACTGATTACCTCAATCTCCTAATCTTCACCCTTCTTTGTATGGACTGATGAAGCCACTGTGTGGCGAAACGCTTCCACAATGAAGCTACCCAAGTGTTGCAAATGTATCTAATTAAAAAACGGCTTCTAGAATTGGCCTATTACTCACAGGTGATTCATTACCGATGTTGGATCTGAAAGAATAAATGTATTATGTGGGGGATACCTTTGATATACCTTCGATGCGTTCCGAGAGTATTTTTACTCCCGGAGCCCGGCCATGGGCCAGGCTCAGGGATGTTGGGGGAGTAGGCCAAGATAGTCACTCCAACGAGCCAGAGTATTAATTCATAGGGGAGGGAGCGCCAAAAGCGCAGGGAGGCGGAAAACATCGGGACGAGGCTGTTGTTAATTTACTTCTCGTGAAGAAACAAGCAGGTGAGGCTGGTGTTTCTTATATGATGATCCACTCAATGAGTCACTCAGCACCTGAAACACTGTGTCGAGGCTTAAATTGCTGTGTCCTTGAGTCAAGGTCACAGTTTGTGTCTGTGGTCGAGCACCTGGTTCTCTTCACTGCTGGCGTGCGAGGTGGTAGCGTAAGGCCTACCCAATGCATGGCATGCACTAGGTGAGGGGTCACCTAGTGAGTCCCAGAGAGAGAGAGAGAGAGAGAGAGAGAGAGAGAGAGAGAGAGAGAGAGAGAGAGAGAGAGAGAGAGAGAGAGAGAGGAGAGAGAGAGAGAGAGAGAGAGAGAGAGAGAAGAGAGAGAGAGAGAGAGAGAGAGAGAGAGAGAGAGAGAGAGGAGAGAGAGAGAGAGAGGAGAGAGAGAGAGAGAGAGAGAGAGAGAGAGAGAGAGAGAGAGAGAGAGAGAGAGAGAGAGAGAGAGAGAGAGAGAGGAGAGAGAGAGAGAGAGAGAGGGGAGAGAGAGAGAGAGGAGAGAGAGAGAGAGAGAGAGAGAGAGAGAGAGAGAGAGAGAGAGAGAGAGGAGAGAGAGAAGAGAGAGAGAGAGAGAGAGAGAGAGAGAGAGAGAGAGAGAGAGAGGGAGAACAGACGTGACTGTTCTTCACTGACGAGGATAAAGACTCTTTCATTTCGTTACGTCTGTGGCAGCCACTAACTTAATGCTGACTTATTCAACTGGAATACGTACAAGACAGCCACAACCTTGTGTTATACAATTTCCAGACACTGAAATATAGAGCATGTCTGCCACGCCTTTATTTTACAAGATTTAACTTCAAAGTAAAAAACAAATCCTGGAAAAATATCAGTGCACAAGTAATACCAGCAAACAAGGAAGGGAATATCAAATAAGAGAGAAAAAAATGAGAAAAAAAGTGCTACAATTTAATCAAGTAGCTGTTGAAGTTCAATCCTGACAAGTGTTGTAAATAGGAGCTAGGGAAAGAAATCACAGAAAGGTTGGGGATCGAACCCATGGCAGGTGAGTCCTATGCCTGTTAGGTTTAGGCCCCACCGTTCTGTGATTATATTGCAATCACATTGTTACTAGTAGGTAAAGAAGGCTGTACTAGCCAGACTGTAAACTACTGGAAAGAAGGGGACGAGGGTAAAGATGATGCATTAAGTGGAAGTTTGAGCCACAAAGTCTCTCCTTAAGAACTTTGAACAGGGAAATTAGTGAAGACGCTGTACCCAAAACTTGTGGGAGCAGTGTTCAGGTACGCAGCCCTACCATAGTGCCCACACACTCGGCTGGCAGCGGTCTCGCCTCACACACTCTCTTTGGTTCAATCCCCGGCATAGGTGGAAACATTGGGTATGTTTAATTACATATGTTGCCCCCCAGGTCACCTAGCAGCCGGTAGGTACCTGGGTGTTAGTCGACTGGTGCGGGCCGCATCCTGGGGGACAAGACTGAAGGACCACAGTGGAAATAAGACAGACAGTCCTCGATGACGCACTGACATTCTTGGGTTATCCTGGGTGGCTAACCCTCCAGGTTAAAAATCCGACCAAATCTTATCTTAAAGAAACACGAAAGATCACGAATATCTGCAGCTGGTTTGGTTCTGGAATTGAGAGACGAACTACGAGGAATGATGGCGTAACCCATGAAGATACACGCCACACATACACTGAGAGATGTATACATGGCTGTATGTATGCCATTTCAGGGATTAAAGTATTCTTTGACTGGTGGTGAACAGGTGACATGAACGTTTTATGACCCTCGTGAAGTTGATTTGCTTGAAACCCCATTAAACCAAACTTGACGAAATTTGATATGGTCACGACACGCACACACACACACACACACACACACACACACACACACACACACACACACACACACACACACACACACACACACACATTAACTGGTAGTCAGTGTGTCAGGTCAGGCCAGGTAAGAAGCACTGCAGACAACGTGTCACTCGCAAACTCCACATACACACCCATACACCATAACACACAATTTCACCACTACTATTCACACATACATACACACACAAACATACATACACACACACACATACATACACACGGTACGCCCCCGGTGGCCTAGTGGGTAAAAGCTCTTGCTTCACGCACGGAGGGGCCGGGTTCAATTCCCGGTGGGGCAGAAACATTTCGAAGTGTTTCCTTACACACACACACACACACATACATACAACAGGCCTAGTGTCTAATTGACATGTGCCTAGGACAAAATGGTAACTAACTAACACACACACACACACACACACACACACATGCACACGCACACAAAAAAAACCTGTTGCTTTCTCCAAGAAAAATGACCCCAAACTTTCCTCTCCTTTCTCTACCTGTTCTCTCTTCATCATCCGGACTTTCACTCTCCCTCCTTTCTTCTTTCTCCTTCCTCGGCTCTTCAGAACAGATGCACGTTAAAAAGTACGTACAACGTACACAATGCATGTACTCATGTACACAATGTAAGTACTAATGTGTACAGCAGAAACATCTTTTTTTTTAATGAAATCGAGTAACCTAAAACAAGTGTTCATGATGTTGACATTGTTGTATCCCCACAGCCACTGTCCAGGTTTAAGCTATACTGTGAAGTAGTTACCCCTCTACTGAGAGTAGTTACCCCTCTACTGAGAGTAGTTACCCCTCTACTGAGAGTAGTTACCCCTCTACTGAGAGTAGTTACCCCTCTACTGAGAGTAGTTACCCCTCTACTGACAGTAGTTACCCCTCTACTGAGAGTAGTTAAACCTCTACTGACAGTAGTTACCCCTCTACTGAGAGTAGTTACCCCTCTACTGAGAGTAGTTACCCCTCTACTGAGAGTAGTTACCCCTCTACTGAGAGTAGTTACCCCTCTACTGAGAGTAGTTAAACCTCTACTGACAGTAGTTACCTCTCTACTGAGAGTAGTTAAACCTCTACTGACAGTAGTTACCTCTCTACTGAGAGTAGTTAAACCTCTACTGACAGTAGTTACCTCTCTACTGAGAGTAGTTAAACCTCTACTGACAGTAGTTACCCCTCTACTGAGAGTAGTTACCCCTCTACTGACAGTAGTTAAACCTCTACTGACAGTAGTTACCTCTCTACTGAGAGTAGTTAAACCTCTACTGACAGTAGTTACCTCTCTACTGAGAGTAGTTAAACCTCTACTGACAGTAGTTACCTCTCTACTGAAAGTAGTTAAACCTCTACTGACAGTAGTTACCTCTCTACTGAAAGTAGTTAAAATTCTACTGACAGTAGTTACCTCTCTACTGAGAATAGTTACCCCTAAATTTCTTTCATTCTCTCCTACGTTATTCTGATACCAGGTACCGAGTCTGCTTCTGCTGCCTGATTCACTGGCCCGTAAGATTCTTATATCCAAGGGAGTCGCAGAAGAGTCATGCAGCGAATGGGAGATGATCCGAGGAGAGGGAGAGCAGCTTCAGGTTCTTGGATGCCACGAAGATCCTCCTTAGGCATTTAACTTACATTACATGTGTACCAGCTTGATGTAGTCCCCTCTCGTGTCAGACATTGTGTGCGTATGTGTGATACACACACACATACGACCATGTTGTCCTTGCCCGTATTTCCTACATTTTTAGAATTCATGATGTGACTTCTTGGACGAAGTAGAGAGAGAGAAAGAGAGAGAGAGAGAGAGAGAGAGAGAGAGAGAGAGAGAGAGAGAGAGAGAGAGAGAGAGAGAAAGAGAGAGAGAGAGAGCACAATATGGCGGACCCACCACCACTCAGTTTTTTCTATTTAATTTAGTTCCAGCGTCGACCCCACGTTAGACACACGTTAAAATTATAAAAAAAAAAAAATATTTAGTCATCTGCTTCCGCTGGCGAATCTAATCAGTTGAAATATATTGTATTTTGACGCTTATTGCAAAAGGGAATTAATTTATCGCATTTGCCAATCATTTTGCTGCTTTACTCGATTCTTTCATTATTATTGTTCTTATGCTACATCTGCTAAATGTTGTATACAAAGTTAGTTTGGAAAATGGATTTTATCCCTGTCATTCTTTCATATATATATATATATATATATATATATATATATATATATATATATATATATATATATATATATATATATATATATATATATATATATATATGAAAGAATGACAGATAAATCCATTTCCAAACTAATATATATATATATATATATATATATATATATCGTGGCGAATAGGTAAAACTTGAGATTTTGGCTTAAATAGCAACGCTCTTCTTGCCGAATAAGGCAAGCGAAAATTTGTATATTCAATAATTTCGCAAAAATCATTCTGAACCTAACGAAAAAAAATATATTTCATTGTGTTTGTTTATTATTAAATTATTGTAAATTTATCTAAAATATATTTAGTTGGATTAGGCTAAATTAAATTGCGCTTGTTATAAGGTTAAGTAAGTTTTTTTAGGTTATTTTGGTAAAAATTATTAATTTTTACATTAATATAATTGAAAAATATATACGTATCTTTAAACGTATAAGAGAAATTTTTAGAAAGGACTTAATTTTAAATATGTTCTTGCTAATTGACCAGTTTTACCTATTCGGCACGACATTATATATATATATATATATTTTATAATTTTTTTTTTTTTTTTTTTTTTTCTGGGTAAGATACGTCATAGTGAGCCACAAATATTTTTCTCTCTCTCACCCCCTTATCATCCCCTGCTCTTCATCCCCCTGATCCTTAATCCCCCCTTTCCCTTCATCTGCCTGCCCTTACCGTGGCCTAGACCCGGGAGGCGTCAAGGTGAGCAGGTGTACGGCAGCAGCAGCAGCAGCATCCTGTGACCTTGTTCTTCTTGTATTTACCTGCCCTGGCATCCTGTCAGGTGAGGGGGAGGGGGGATAGTTCAGAGCCTAGGGGATGGGGGATGAGCAGGACGGATGAGCTGGTGGATAGTGGGATATTGATTGAAGGGCGAGGGATGGATTTAAACTCAGGCAATTCCTCCTCAATGTCAGTCATGTCCTACTCCAACAGAGGAGGTCCTACTCCAACCCAGGAGGTTTTACTCCAACCCAAGAGGTTTTACTCCAACCCAAGAGGTTTTGCTCCAACCCAGGCAGGTCCTACTAAAACAAACAGGCAGGTGTTACTCCAAACCCAGGCAGGTGTTACTCCAAACCCAGATAGGTCCTCAAATAAAATAATATTAATTATAATAATAATGATATTAATAACGTTAATTATAATAATAGTAATAATGTTAATTATAATAATAATAATAATAATAATAATAATAATAATAATAATCATAGGCCTCACGAGCCTAATTACTGGGCCCATCCACCATCATTATCTAGTCATTTAACATTAATTACTGGCTTGTTAGGGAAGTTATGTCAATTTGATCCTTTAAAAAGATTATAATTAGCTGATTCTTTTTGGCTAATTGATATTAGCTAATTATGATTAGCTAATTGAAGCTGATCTTGAGGGAAATAATCCGACCTGGATACACTCACTGAATGTATTAGTTGATGGATGATAAGTGGATGACTATGGGTGAATGTTAGACGAGTGAGTAGTGGGTGATGAGTGATAGATGGGTGAGGGACGGTGGGTGGATGATGGATGGTGATGAATGACCGGTGGATGAGTGACGGATGAGTAGTAGGTGATTGAGGGGTGGACGGGTGATGGATAAGTGAATAAGGGATGAATGGACGATGAGTAAGAAGTAGTAATAAATGATCGTTGACAGATGAATCAGTGAAGGGTGAGGGATGGATGAAGGGTGAATAAGAGATGATGGTTGAGTAATGGATGAAGGGTGAGTGATGGATGAAGGGTGAGTATTGGATGAAGGTGAGTGATGGATGAAGGATGATTGATGGATGAAGGATGAGTGATGGATGAAGGGTGAGTATTGGATGAAGGGTGAGTGATGGATGAAGGGTGAGTGATGGATGAAGGGTGATTGATGGATGAAGGATGAGTGATGGATGAAGGGTGAGTGATGGATGAAGGTGAGTGATGGATGAAGGGTGAGTGATGGATGAAGGTGAGTGATGGATGAAGGGTGAGGGATGGATGAAGGTGAGTGATGGATGAAGGTGAGTGATGGATGAAGGTGAGTGATGGATGAAGGGTGAGTGATAGATGAAGGTGAGTGATGGATGAAGGGTGAGTGATGGATGAAGGGTGAGTGATGGATGAAGGTGAGTGATGGATGAAGGGTGAGTGATAGATGAAGGGTGAGTGATGGATGAAGGGTGAGTGATGGATGAAGGATGATTGATGGATGAAGGGTGAGTGATGGATGAAGGGTGAGTGATGGATGAAGTGAGTGATGGATGAAGAGTGATGGATGAAGGGTGAGGATGGATGAGGGTGAGGATGGATGAAGGGTGAGTGATGGATGAAGAGTGATGGATGAAGAGTGATGGATGAAGGGTGAGGGATGGATGAAGGGTGAGTGATGGATGAAGGGTGAGTGATGGATGAAGGGTGATGGATGAAGGGTGAGGGATGGATGATGGGTGAGTGATGGATGAAGAGTGATGGATGAAGGGTGAGTGATGGATGAAGAGTGATGGATGAAGGGTGAGGGATGGATGATGGGTGAGGGATGGATGAAGGGTAAGTGATGGATGAAAGGTGAGTGATGGATGAAGGGTGAGGATGGATGATGGGTGAGGGATGGATGAAGGGTGAGTGATGGATGAAGGGATGATGGATGAAGTGAGTGATGAAGGGTGAGGATGGATGATGGGTGAGTGATGGATGAAGGATGATTGATGGATGAAGGGTGAGTGATGAATGAAGGGTGAGTGATGGATGAAGGGTGAGTGATGGATGAAGAGTGATGGATGGATGATGGGTGAGGGATGGATGAAGGGTGAGTGATGGATGAAGGGTGAGTGATGGATGAAGGGTGAGTGATGGATGAAGGGTGAGTGATGGATGAAGGGTGAGGGATGGATGATGGGTGAGGGATGGATGAAGGGTGAGTGATGGATGAAGGGTGAGTCATTGTCTTCACCTTTCAGTGATTTTCTTCGTCTCTCTTGGTGCTAGTGAAGGGTTTTTGATCCAAGGAATTAAGTTTGCTTCCACTTACTTTTAGGAAAATTATCTGTGTCCCATTCCCCAGGCGCTGTATATTCCCCTACGGGCTTCGCGCTTTCCATTCAGTAGTGTGCGTGCGCGTGTGTGTGTGTGTGTGTGTGTGTGTGTGTGTGTGTGTGTGTGTCATGGGCTGAGGGAAGGGATCTCACCTCAGCTTCTCTTAAGACTTCATGTCACACGTGAGGCAGGATGTGCATCTCTCTCTTTACACACACACACCCAGATGAGTCAAAGGGATGTTAGGAAGTATTTTTCAGCCATAGAGTAGTCAGGAAGTGGAATAGTGGAGGCAGGAACCATACATAGCTTTAAGACGAGGTATGATAAAGCTCATGGAGCATGGAGAGAGAGGACCCAATAGCAATCAGTGAAGAGGCGGGGCCAGGAGCTGAGTCTCGACCTCTGAAAACACAATTAGGTGAGTACAAAAACATACACAAACACACACACACACACACACACATAGCTTCAAGAAGAGGTATGATAAAGCTCATGACGCAGGGAGAGTGACCCAGTAGCAGCCAGTGAAGAGACAAGGCCAGGAGCTATGACTCGACCCCTGCAACCACAGCTAGGTGAGTACACACAAACACACACATACACACACAAAAAACATAAACACACACACACACACACATACATACAGTGGTAACTCTACTTACGAGCAAAATTCGTTCCAGTCGGTTATTCAAGTGCCGATACCGAAGGAATTTGTTCCCATAAGAAATAACGAAAATTAGATTAATCCATTTCTGACCCCCAAAAATACACTTACAAAAGCACCTACAAAAATACACTTACAAAAGCACCTACAAAAATACACTTACAAAAGCACCTCAAAAATACACTTACAAAAGCACCTACAAAATACACTACATAAATTGTCAGTTGTACTGCATCTATAGAAGTACCACTGTATATATTTTTTTTTTTTTTAAACACGCATTCACAAGCAGGTGGCCCGAAAAGAAAAACTTTCATCATCATTCACCCATCACTGTTTCAGAAGGGTGCTTTACATACAGTTATAAAACTCAACATTTACAGCTCCTTAGAGTGCTCACTGTATATATATATATATATATATATATATATATATATATATATATATATATATATATATATATATATATATATATATATATATATATATATATAGGGCCTAGGTCTAGCAGTATCTCTCTTGTTACGTTTATTTATAGACGTATTTGGTGTATAATATTAAACAAAATATACAGAGTGTACAATGTAGAGTTGGAGCCATTTGTGAATCATATCAGAATCCTTCATTTCCTCTCTATTACCTTTCGTCATTATTTTCCTCGTTTCTTTTCCCTCTTTAATCTCTCTCCTTTTACCTTCCCCTCCCTCTCTCCCCTTCTTTTACCTTCCTCTTCCCTCCCCTCACTTTACCTTTCCCTCCCTCCCCTTCCTTTACCTTCCCCGTCCTCATTACAATCCCCTTCCCCTCTCTCATGTCTTCCCTCCCTTCATCTTGCCCTGCCCAAGATAATGCCAAACAACAGGATATGAGTTCAAGATTACTCAGTAATACTCAGTATCTTGTCTTGCTCATGAGGGATACTCACCCACCAGTATCTTGTCTTGCTCATGAGGGATACTCACCCACCAGTATCTTGTCTTGCTCATGAGGGATACTCACCCACCAGTATCTTGTCTTGCTCATGAGGGATACTCACCCACCAGTATCTTGTCTTGCTCATGAGGGATACTCACCCACCAGTATGCATATCGTCTCAGACCACGAAGCTCAAGTCTTCTTGAAGGAGGCTGAGGGACTGACCACCTCAAACTATTTCTTTAAGGTTGATGGACTGATTACATCATTACCTCGCCACTGCTGCTGCTGCCTGCAATACGATCTCCTCTCTATTTGACTGATGAAGCCTACCGTGTAGGCGGAGCGTTTCAACGATAAAGTTACCCACCTGTTGCGCATGTGTCTTAATCATCAGCTTTCTGGTGATTAAAGGGTTACTAAACACACAGTCATATTAAGACTTCAGTATCTCACTCATTTCTTTGTTGTCATCAGTGTAAGTCCCGTCTTGTTTGATGAAAAGCTCGATACTGGATGTGGTTTTGACCTTGAATTTGGCATATGAGAAGTGGTATTGTGGATCTCTCTCACTTCCATTGAAGTTCGTCTCTCTTGATCTCTTTATGATTCATTAAGCTTGAGTTCAATATTTTTTTGTTTCACAACCCAGTGCTTCCTTCCTCGCTTCAGATAGTCTAGCACCCTTGATAAGTTATGTGATTCTTCGTCTTCGCCTGTAAAGGGAGCGTCTCTCTCTGGCTTACATCTTCTCTTTTTTTGCTTGATAGAATGTGCCTTGAGCATACTTTTTGTGCCGCAGATTTAATCCTCTCTAAATACTGGTTTGGATCCATGTTATTCAAAATTTCTTCTCATCATGTTGCGTTAACCATACGATGTATTTGCTTCCAGTTGATTTCCTTGTTAAAATTGAATTTGGTGAAAGCATCTTAATCACTGTTGCATTTTGTTGCTCGGGACTCCTGTGCATACAGTGATATTTTCTATACAGAGCTTATGAAGTGGAGACGGTAGCAGATGAGGTAATCAGTCCCACAGCCAATGAAGACAGTGTTATTTTAATGATACGATAGTAAAGAATGTAAGGAATTTCACAAGCGTGCGCTCGAGGAGCATATTAATGCGCTGGCACTGTGGTTCCACTAAGGCAGGACGTGTGTGAAATATAGAGCAGTGGTGGTTATAATTAGCCCCCGCCTTTTACTTTTTTATCTTTCACTTATCATCAAGGTCAGGGTGCTGCCTTATCAAGAACACATCCACGTAGATGACCGTAACTTCCTGTACTGCAGTGTTGGATTCGTCACTCTTACTCTCTTATCGCTGCCGTATTTCTCATTCTTGCGTTCTTCTTCTCTTCTCATCGCTAGCATCCTCTGATCGCTGCCTTGTTTCTCATTTTCACGTTCTACTGAACGCTTTCAACCGCCCCAATGCAAGCCTGGCTTCATTTCCGGTTTGGATAGAGCAGACTGAACTTGAGTCTATTGGATCTATTCATCGATACCCTGGACTCTCACCACTGAGACGTCATTCAGTGATATGTTACGCAGAGAGAATGTTGATCCCGTCTCTTCATGTGACGCTGTGTTGTGGTACATCTCTCACTGACAGTCCTCGTGCATCTCTCACTGACGGCTCCTCATACATCTCTCACTGACAGTCCTCGTGCATCTCTCACTGACGGCTCCTCATACATCTCTCACTGACGGCTCCTCATACATCTCTCACTGACGGTCCTTGGTACATCTCTCACTGACGGTCCTTCGTACATCTCTCACTGATGGTTCCTCGTAAATCTCACTGACGGTTCCTCATACATCTCTCACTGACGGTCCTTGGTACATCTCTCACTGACGGTCCTTGGTACATCTCTCACTGACGGTCCTTCGTACATATCTCACTGATGGTTCCTCGTAAATCTCACTGACGGTTCCTCATACATCTCTCACTGATGGTCCTTGGTACATCTCTCACTGACGATTCCTCATACATCTCTCACTGAAACATTCTCATACATCTCTCACTGACGGTTCCTCATACATCTCTCACTGAAACATTCTCATACATCTCTCACTGACGGTTTCTCATTGACTTAATCAAAGAAGGTTGTACATGCTGTTGCTTCAACTTATCTCATTACAGTTCATAACAGAATAACAATTTTTTTTTTTAATAGGGTAACTTAATGGCTTGGTACTCAGTATCGGTACGCTAGGAGTGGCTTAATGGCTTGGTACTCAGTATCGGTACGTCAAGAGTGGCTTAATGGCTAAGCGGGTCATTATTTGATTACGTTTCCCCGTCAGGAATTTTTTTTTTCCTCCCAGAGGATAAAATCCAGACCTTCGCTTTTGTGTCAATAAGTATGGATACCTTGCAGTGTTGTGTTGCAGTGAGCCAGGCTGTGATACCTTGCAGTGTTGTGTTGCAGTGAGCCAGGCTGTGATAGCTTGCAGTGTTGTGTTGCTGTGAGCCAGGCTGTGATACCTTGCAGTGTTGTGTTGCAGTGAGCCAGGCTGTGATAGCTTGCAGTGTTGTGTTGCTGTGAGCCAGGCTGTGATACCTTGCAGTGTTGTGTTGCAGTGAGCCAGGCTGTGATACCTTGCAGTGTTGTGTTACTGTGAGCCAGGCTGTGATAGCTTGCAGTGTTGTGTTACTGTGAGCCAGGCTGTGATAGCTTGCAGTGTTGTGTTGCTGTGAGCCAGGCTGTGATAGCTTGCAGTGTTGTGTTACTGTGAGCCAGGCTGTGATAGCTTGCAATGTTGTGTTGCTGTGAGCCAGGCTGTGATACCTTGCAGTGTTGTGTTGCTGTGAGCCAGGCTGTGATAGCTTGCAGTGTTGTGTAGCAGTGAGCTAGGCTGTGATACCTTGCAGTGTTGTGTTGCAGTGAGCCAGGCTGTGATAGTTTGCAGTGTTGTGTTGCAGTGAGCTAGGCTGTGATAGTTTGCAGTGTTGTGTAGCAGTGAGCTAGGCTGTGATACCTTGCAGTGTTGTGTTTCAGTGATCCAGGCTGTGATAGCTTGCAGTGTTGTGTTGCAGTGAGCCAGGCTGTGATAGTTTGCAGTGTTGTGTTTCAGTGAGCCAGGCTGTGATAGCTTGCAGTGTTGTGTTGCAGTGAGCCAGGCTGTGATAGTTGCAGTGTTGTGTTTCAGTGAGCCAGGCTGTGATAGCTTGCAGTGTTGTGTTGCAGTGAGCCAGGCTGTGGTAGTTTGCAGTGTTGTGTTTCAGTGAGCCAGGCTGTGATATTGCAGTGTTGTGTGAGCCAGGCTGTGATAGCTTGCATGTGGCGTGCCAGGCTGTGATAGTTTGCAGTGTTGTGTTGCAGTGAGCCAGGCTGTGATAGCTTGCAGTGTTGTGTTGCTGTGAGCCAGGCTGTGATAGCTTGCAGTGTTGTGTTGCTGTGAGCCAGGCTGTGATAGCTTGCAGTGTTGTGTTGCTGTGAGCTAGGCTGTGATAGCTTGCAGTGTTGTGTTTCAGTGAGCCAGGCTGTGATAGTTTGCAGTGTTGTGTTGCAGTGCGCTAGGCTGGGATAGTTTGCAGTGTTGTGTTTCAGTGATCCAGGCTGTGATAGCTTGCAGTGTTGTGTTGCTGTGAGCCAGGCTGTGATAGTTTGCAGTGTTGTGTTTCAGTGAGCCAGGCTGTGATAGCTTGCAGTGTTGTGTTGCTGTGAGCCAGGCTGTGATAGCTTGCAGTGTTGTGTTGCAGTGAGCTAGGCTGTGATAGCTTGCAGTGTTGTGTTTGTGAGCCAGGCTGTGATAGTTTGCAGTGTTGTGTTGCAGTGAGCTAGGCTGTGATAGTTTGCAGTGTTGTGTTTCAGTGAGCCAGGCTGTGATAGCTTGCAGTGTTGTGTTACTGTGATCCAGGCTGTGATAGCTTGCAGTGTTGTGTTCTGTGAGCCAGGTTGTGATAGCTTGCAGTGTTGTGTTGCAGTGAGCTAGTCTGTGATAGTTTGCAGTGTTGTGTTTCAGTGAGCCAGGCTGTGATAGCTTGCAGTGTTGTGTTACTGTGAGCAAGGCTGTGATAGCTTGCAGTGTTGTGTTGCTGTGAGCCAGGCTGTGATAGCTTTCAGTGTTGTGTTGCTGTGAGCCAGGCTGTGATAGTTTGCATGTTGTGTTTCGTGAGCCAGGCTGTGATAGCTTGCAGTGTTGTGTTGCGTGAGCCAGGCTGTGATAGTTTGCAGTGTTGTGTTCTGTGAGCCAGGCTGTGATACTTGCAGTGTTGTGTTGCTGTAGCTCAGGCTGTGATAGCTTGCAGTGTTGTGTTAGTGAGCCAGGCTGTGATAGCTTGCAGTGTTGTGTTGCTGTGAGCCAGGCTGTGATAGCTTGCAGTGTTGTGTTGCTGTGAGCCAGGCTGTGATAGTTTGCAGTGTTGTGTTGCAGTGAGCCAGGCTGTGATAGCTTGCAGTGTTGTGTTTCAGTGAGCCAGGCTGTGATAGCTTGCAGTGTTGTGTTGCTGTGAGCCAGGCTTGATACTTGCAGTGTTGTGTTGCTGTGAGCCAGGCTGTGATAGCTTGCAGTGTTGTGTTGCTGTGAGCCAGGCTGTGATACCTTGCAGTGTTGTGTTGCTGTGAGCCAGGCTGTGATAGCTTGCAGTGTTGTGTTGCTGTGAGCCAGGCTGTGATAGCTTG
>WNWK01001145.1:152500-192500 GCA_009830355.1 Cherax destructor | reverse complement strand
GATTCAGGGAAACCGGCAGGCCGGACTTGAGTCCTGGAGATGGGAAGTACAGTGTTTGCACTCTGAAGGAGGGGTGTTAATGATGCAGTTTTATAACTGTAGTGTAAAGCACCCCTCTGGTAAGACAGTGATGGAGTGAATGATGATGAAAGTTTTTTCTTTTTCGGGCCACCATGCCTTGGTGAGAATCGGCCGATGTGTTAATAATAATATATAATATATATATATATCTGGTAAATCTGATACAGAGTTTGCAGGTTCGAGTCCTGCTGTGGACGTAGAGACATATATTTATATATATATATATATATATATATATATATATATATATATATATATATATATATATATATATATATATATATATATATATATATATATAGCAAGAACGCATTGAAAATTAAGTCATTTCTAAAAGTTTCTCTTATTCATTTAAAAATATTTTTTTTTTCAATTATGTTAATATAAAAATTAATGATTTTCACCAAAAGAACCTTAGGAAACTTACCTAACCTTATTATAACAAGCGCAATTTAATTTAGCCTAATCCAACTAAATATATTTTATATAAATTTACAATAATTTAATAAACAAACAAACACAATGAAATATATTTTTCTTTAGGTTCAGAATGATTTTTGCGAAATTATTCAGGAAGAAGAGCGTTGCTATTTAAGCCAAAATCGCAAGTTTTACTTATTCGGCACGAGTATATATATATATATATATATATATATATATATATATATATATATATATATATATATATATATATATATATATAGTGTGTGTGTGTGTGTGGTACATGTACATATCCAATTGTCTGCGTATCGTATATACAGTAATTGATTGCTTATCTGTTTGTATTTACACTGTGCGTGCTAATCTACGTATATCTTCACTTCTGAGTATCTCTGTATGTGTATTTGTTTATAAACCATAGCCTTACCCTCCCCATTTGTCTGTCACTGTCTCGTCGCATAGTAACTACAAATAATGGCGTCTTTTTCAGTGCCCCTCTCTCTCTCTTTTCGAAAGCTCCCTTTTGTGTTTCTGGTGCATGTAAAACGTTTATAAAGCTGTGTCGTCAGCAGGAGCTTTCTCGTGTTTTTTTCATCTGGTTTTATCCATCACGTCGTTTCCTGTGGTGCAAAGGCGTGTGTTCCATGGACAGTGTATCACCGCCTCCCCCACAGGGCCCTCCCATCAGACACACGTCCATATGCCATTAAACCCGAGAATTTGACACATGCGGTGTATTGGACATCCTTCACCCTGAGCATTATAGCCTTGTTCGACTTGTAAAACACCTCGTTAGGCTGTTTTCGTACTCGTGGTTCCCGGTTCCTAATTGGGAATGAGGTGGTTCGTGCGGTGGGCGCGTACGACAGCTGGTGGGGAATTTGGTTGTCGCGATGCGTTCGAACGCGCATCTGTTTATATGAAGAACCAATGTAGTAAAATTCTCCCATGTGTTATGGCCTGTTAGCCCATAGTTTATCCTGATATCTGTTTATCAGTGCCATTTGACAGCAACAAGGGCATTTTTAAAATGGAATGAAATATATGTTCATAAATGATTGCGAGTTTGGAGCGCAAATAGTTTAAATATATTTCGGTTGCTAAGGAGCGGCTGGCTGGGGCTGGGCGTGTGTCCATGGCGGGCGTGTGGTAGAATGCGCCCGGGGAGCAGATCAATGTTGCGCGAGTGAGTGAGCGCGCCAGGGAGGAGTGTAGCCTGGCTCCCCCACCTCAGACACTCGCCACAGCTGATACGGAAAACTACCACACCATAGCCGTTGCTGGCTCCCCTGCTGTATATCGTGGTGATAGTGGAAAGTGAGCATAATTTGAGAGCATTCCACGCTTTTGGAAAGTACTGAAGTGCTTGGATTCTGGTGAACTTTTGAAAACCACGCCCAAAGCGGAGGTGTAACTTGGAGTCTCCCTCTGGCCGAGGCGCGGACCAACCAGGAGCAAGCCCGCGCGCGCCAACCACTTCCCGCCCATACTGCGACTACTGAATACCGCTCCAGCTGCATATCTCTCCATTTAACTCCTCTTTCTCACTGAAACACCATGTCTGAAGAAGGTAAGCTTGTCAGTTTTGTCTCACACAATGTTCCGGAGTACACAGTTGTTGCTCTTTGAGTCAGAAAAGGCGATTTTTTTGCGTATAACTTGTGTTGCCAACTTGCTGGCAGCCTCGTGGCCCTGCCGACTTCAGGGCGTGGCAGCACAACAGGTTGGCGCGCAAACAAAGAAACGTCGAAAATTCCGAATATAACCATTTCTCTGCTAGTCGTTTTAAGATTGGTTGCCACTGGCTACTTTCTGGTATCTAAAAAATGTAGCCAGTGAGAGTGAGGATTGTAGATGAGCCAAAAAAAATGGATCTGGGTATGAGGCGAGGCCAGAAAGTAAGAGAGCCAAGTCTGTTACGCTTCTTGCTGCGGCAGGAATAAACGTAATTTGTTAATTTGGAACTACATAAATAATGTTAGTCAAGAGGAACAAAAAGGTACAATACCGTGACTGGAACAATACACGAATAACCAACACATGGGGGAGGAGCTTACGACGACGTTTCGGTCCGTCTTGGACCATTTACAAAGTCACACTAACACGAAAGAACAGGATAGTTCATCTTTCACTTTAAAACTTATTTATGGCACATTTATGGCATTCATACAGGAAAATGAGAGGCGGAAATTATCACATGTAACACTGTAGCACAGACTATTCACGATAACTCATGTAGCACAGACTACTGAAGATGACTCATGTAGCACAGACTACTGAAGATGACTCATGTAGCACAGACTACTGAAGATGACTCATGTAGCACAGACTACTGAAGATGACTCATGTAGCACAGACTACTGAAGATGACTCATGTAAAGACTACTGAAGATGACTCATGTAGCACAGACTACTGAAGATGACTCGTGTAGCACAGACTACTGAAGATGACTCATGTAGCACAGACTACTGAAGATGACTCATGTAGCACAGACTACTGAAGATGACTCATGTAGCACAGACTACTCATGGTAACTCATGTAGCACAGACTACTCATGGTAACTCATGTAGCACAGACTACTCACGATAACTCATGTAGCACAGACTACTGAAGATAACTCATGTAACACAGACTACTCACGATGACTCATGTAGCACAGACTAAATATAAATTGTGTAACACAGACTACTCACGATAGCTATTGTAGCACAGACTACTCGCGATAACTCGTGTAGTACAGACTACTCAAGATAGCTCATGTAGCACAGACTACTCAAGATAACTCATGTAGCACAGACTACTCACGATAACTCATGTAGCACAGACTACTCGCGATAACTCGTGTAGCACAGACTACTCAAGATAGCTCATGTAGCACAGACTACTCACGATAACTCATGTAGCACAGACTACTCATGGTAACTCATGTAGCACAGACTACTCATGGTAACTCATGTAGCACAGACTACTCATGGTAACTCATGTAGCACAGACTACTCATGGTAACTCATGTAGCACAGACTACTCATGGTAACTCATGTAGCACAGACTACTCATGGTAACTCATGTAGCACAGACTACTCATGGTAACTCATGTAGCACAGACTACTCATGGTAACTCATGTAGCACAGACTACTCAAGATAACTCATGTAGCACAGACTACTCAGGATAATTCATGTAGCACAAACTACTCAAGATAACTCATGTAGCACAGACTACTCAGGATAACTCATATAGCACAGACTACTCATGGTAACTCATGTAGCACAGACTACTCATGGTAACTCATGTAGCACAGACTACTCATGGTAACTCATGTAGCACAGACTACTCATGGTAACTCATGTAGCACAGACTACTCATGGTAACTCATATAGCACAGACTACTCATGGTAACTCATGTAGCACAGACTACTCATGGTAACTCATGTAGCACAGACTACTCATGGTAACTCATGTAGCACAGACTACTCACGATAACTCATGTAGCACAGACTACTCATGGTAACTCATGTAGCACAGACTATTGAAGATAACTCATGTAGCACAGACTACTCAAGATAACTCATGTAGCACAGACTACTCAAGATAACTCTTTTAGCACAGACTACTCATGGTAACTCATGTAGCACAGACTACTCATGGTAACTCGTGTAGCACAGACTACTCAAGATGACTCATGTAGCACAGACTACTCAAGATAACTTTTGTAGCACAGACTAAAGACAACTCATGTAGCACAGACTACTCATGGTAACTCATGTAGCACAGACTACTCAAGATAACTCATGTAGCACAGACTACTCAAGATAACTCATGTAGCACAGACTACTCATGGTAACTCATGTAGCACAGACTACTCAAGATAACTCATGTAGCACAGACTACTCAAGATAACTCATGTAGCACAGACTACTCATGGTAACTCATGTAGCACAGACTACTCAAGATAACTCATGTAGCACAGACTACTCAGGATAACTCATGTAGCACAGACTACTCATGGTAACTCATGTAGCACAGACTATTGAAGATCACCCTCTTCCGCTATTAGATTAGAATAAGCGATCAATAATTTATCACTATATAACATTCAAGTAGTACTTAGTTGTCTTAATTTTTTTTACAACAGAATTTCCGTTTATTAAGGCGAGTATTGTAGCGTTAGTACTCAGGTCTGTTATGCTATTGAAATTTTCTTCGAGTGTATTGTAGTGACGAATGCTTTGGTATGGCGACACGTCACAGGATGTTTTCATGGGTCACGCCTCTGCAGCACGGTAGATTAAAACCTGGTCAGCAAGGCCGTTACTGCTGGCCGCACGCAGTGTAGGATACGAACCACAGCCCGGCTGGTCACAGGAACTGACTTGAGGAACTTACTAAGTTCGTCTTGAAGACATCAAAACGTCTTTTAATTGCCTCCCCCTTTATGTATGGTAGAAGGTAGTTGAAGTCCTGTGCCTCTTACACTTATTGTTTTATCTTAGGGTATTTTACACTGTATGCTGAGCCTCTTGCTTTTGTAGGGAGTGATTTATGTGTGCAGATTTGGGACTAGTCCCTCTAGGATTTTCCAGGTGTAAATTATGATGAATCTTTCTCGCCTACCTTCCAAGGAGTACAGGTCAAGGGAGTTCAAACATTCGTAGTAATTTAGGTGTTCGACTGAACTTATAGGTTCGGTGAAAGTTGTCTGTACATTCTTTAGGTCTGCATTTTTACTATCCTTAAAATGAGCTGTAAGTGTACAGCTATATTGTAACCGAGAGAGATTAAGTGACTTAAAGAGGACCATTATTGGCTTAGCATCTTTTTGTTGAGAATATTCTCGTTATATATTCTATCATATTTCTCAAGGTTGATATAAGGACACTCTTGAGATCCTTGAAAGTGAGATCCTCGAACATTATCACTCCTAAGAAATTTACGTTAGTTTCTTGCTCTGTTGAGTGATTAGAGTAAGTTTTATACTCGGTTCTAGTTTTATTTCATATTTTTTTCCAAAACGGAGTAACTAAAATATGTCCTCATTGAACATCATATTGTTTTATGTGGCACTCTAGAAGACTTTTTTTTTATATCAGCCTGGATATATACAGTATTCCCATCCTATGCCACTCCCATGTAGATTCTAGTATCATCTGCAAAGGATGATACGATGCTGTTGTTTATGACTGTCTATGTCGGATATGAAGATGAGGAAATGGGTGGGGACGAGTAGTGCCTTGGGGAACAGAGCTTGTCACTGTAGCACCCTCTGACTAAGGCCCACTTTTCGTGTTATTCCTTATGCGTAAATTTTGTGCAACATTGCACCATGGTTGCACTTATCAAAGCCTTTTGCAAAGTCTGTGTATATTACATCTTCATTTTTGTTTGTCGTACAGCGCATCGAAGACAACGTCCTGTAGTTGAGAGTTGCAGAAGCGACCTGCTCTTCAGAACATAAGAAAGAAGGAGCACTGCAACAGGCCTACTGGCCCTTGCGAGGCAAGTCCAACTCGATTTATTGTGGAAACGTTTCGCCACACAGTGGCTTCATCAGTCCAATACAAAGTAGAAAGTTGTAAGGAGAGGAGGAGTTTTGAGGTAATCAGTCCCTCGGCCTGGAGTCGATGTGTTCAGTCCATCAATCTTGTAGAAAGTACAGCATAGGTTGTTGTTGTAGATTTGCCGGTTCTGCCGGCCCGGGTCTTCTCCAAATGGTGACCCGGCAGGGTACAGCATAGGGCAATGTAGGTTGCTTATATACTGTAGACAGGTGAGGTGAAGCAGGAGGAGGCGGGGTCATAGTGGTACCATCCACTAGTGAAGTAGGTCTTCGTCCAAAGGTTGGACAAGTGTTGAAGAATTCGTTTGTATCAAGATCCCAAGATGTTGCTGTGTCAGACAGGATGTAGACGAATGGTTCAGAAAACCGACAAGTTGATGAATTAGACACGTATGCAACACTTGGACTTATTGGAAACGTCGCCACACAGTGGCTTCATCAGTCCAATACAAACTAGAAAGTTGTAAGGAGAGGAGGAGTTTGAGGTAATCAGTCCCTCGGCCTCGACTCCAGGCCGAGGGACTGATTACCTCAAACTCCTCTCCTTACAACTTTCTACTTTGTATTGGACTGATGAAGCCACTGTGTGGCGAAACGTTTCCACAATAAAGATACCCAAGTGTTGCATACGTGTCTAATTTATCAACTTGTCGGTTTTCTGAACCATTCGTCAAGTCCAACTCGCACCTACCCATGCTGCCTTGGATTATACATTGATTGTGAATCCATGTGTGCAGCAATCTTGCTTAAAACACTTTCAAAGATTGTATATGGTGTAGGACGTCAGTGCCATGGGACTTTAGTTCTTTGATATTGCTTTGCTGCCACCTTTATGGAGTTGTGGCTATATCCATTGTTTTGAACGACTGTGAGGTGATCCGTGTCTAGGCTTCCTCACCATAGAATATTTAAGGCACCAGACAGAGGTTTCTTGAAGTTCTTGATGAACACGGAGTTTCACGAGTCAGGGCCTGGGGCAGAGTGCATGGGTATGCTATCAGTAGCATTTTCGAGGTCAAGTGGGGTTAGGGTTCTGTCGAAAATTTTGTAGATGTTGACAAGAGTTTTGAGTCTCGTTCATGAAGAATTCATTTAGATTGTTGTAATCTAATCAACGACTCAACGTTGCGACTTCAGTATTTTACGTATTTATTTTTCCTGGCTTGTGTATTAGAGGTATTTTGGAGTTCCTTCAGTGTCATTCATTACTTTTATCTCCTGTCTCCTGGACTGTGCGATTCATCCAATTAGAGTTCAGTATCTTTTGTTGCTCTAGACAGTGCTTCCTTCCGCACTTTAGTGGAAGCCTTTATCGGGACGAGGTTTCGCTCCATCAGGATTTAATCAAGTTCATCAGAGCGAAACGTTGTCTCAATAAAAGGCGTCTTCTGAAACGTGCTTTCCTCAGTGTTGTGGACAGTGCGTTATTTGGATCTTAAATTGAATATCATTACGCTACTCGTAAACCCTTCCTTTTATCCCCACTACTAACACAGCTGCTGTTACTGTTAATTACGACAGCTGTTGCTGTTATTGTAGCTGCTACCGCTACTGCAGCAGCGGTTTTTATTTCTAGTTAGCACAGCTGCTATTATTGCAACTTCCTTCAAGATAATATAAATAGCAATAATAGTAGACGGTGTGCGGTATTTACGTAAGGTAGAATCGTAAGATAGAATTTAACGGGATGCGGACTATTGTGACACAGTGTAGAGGTGCAGCTGAGCAGCGGTGCTCTACTAAACAATGCTCGTTGAATGCGCCTTTTTTCTTTTTTAAATAACAAACAGCATTCCAGGAAGTTTTGAGTTACTCTTGGATAATAATTCCTACTACTGCTGCTACTGCTACTTCTTATGCTCCATTAATATTATTGTAAATTAGTATACTGTTTTATTTAGGCCATATATATCATTTGAAATTTTATAAGAATTTTATCTAGGATTTATCCTAGAATGAACCAATAAAAATCGGAGTCACTGGACTGGATTTTAGCTACATACACTGGAGTTAGAGTAGCGGGTTAACTGTAGCCGTATATGTAGTAAAGCCCGTAGTTATGCGTGGTATTTCGGGTAGTTATGAAAGGGTAATTGGTCGTGACTTACGTTAGAGCATGAAGTAATAGATGTTCCTAACTTTGGGAGTGGAAGGTATGCCAGACTTAGGAAAAACGGGAAGAGGCAGAGGTGCCAAATTTACGGAGAACAGGAAGAGGCAGATGTGCCAAACTTACAGAGAAGGGGAAGAAGCAGATGTGTCAAACTTACAGAGAAGGGGAAGAAGCAGATGTGTCAAACTTACAGAGAAGGGGAAGAAGCAGATGTGTCAAACTTACAGAGAAGGGGAAGAAGCAGATGTGTCAAACTTACAGAGAAGGGGAAGAAGCAGATGTGTCAAACTTACAGAGAAGGGAAGAAGCAGATGTGTCAAACTACAGAGAAGGGAAGAAGCAGATGTGTCAAACTTACAGAGAAGGGGAAGAAGCAGATGTGTCAAACTTACAGAGAAGGGGAAGAAGCAGATGTGCCAAACTTACAGAGAAGGGGAAGAAGCAGATGTGTCAAACTTACAGTGAACAGGAAGAGGCAGAGGTACCAAACTTACAGACAACAGGAAAAGGCAGAGGTGCCAAACTTACAGAGAAGAGGAAGAGGTAGAGGTACCTTAGAAAGAACGTGAAAAGGCAAATGTGTCAAACTTGGAGAGAACGGAAAGAGGCTGCAATAAAAATCCCCAGTAAATTTTAGGTATGAATCAGACTGCCGACGTAGGCCAGTAGGCTTATTCATAGTCACACCCTCCTTCCCACACTCACACACTCCCCACACTCACACACTCCTTCCCACACTCACCCACTCCTTCCCACACTCACACCCTCCTTCCCACACTCACACCTTCCCACACTCACTCTCCTTCCCACACTCACACACTCCTTCCCACACTCACACACTCCTTCCCACACTCAAACACTTCTTCCCACACTCAAACATTCCTTCCCACACTCACTCCTTCCCACACTCACACACTCCTTCCCACACTCACACACTCCTTCCCACACTCACACACTCCTTCCAACACTCACTCCTTCAAACACTCACACCCACACTCACACACTCCTTCCCACACTCACACACTCCTTCAAACACTCACACCCTCCTTCCCACACTCACACACTACTTCCCACACTCACACACTCCTTCCCACACTCACACACTCCTTCACACACTCACACATTCCTTCCCACACTCACACACTCCTTCCCACACTCACACCCTCCTTACCACACTCACACACTACTTCCAACACTCAGGCCCTCCTTCCCACACTCACACACTCCTTCCCACGCTCACACACTCCTTCCCACACTCACACCCTCCTTCCCACACTCACACTCCTTCCCACACACACACTCCTTCCCACACTCACACACTCCTTCCCACACTCACACACTCCTTCCAACACTCACACACTCCTTCCCACACTCACACACTCCTTCCCACACTCACACACTCCTTCCCACACTCACACACTCCTTCCCACACTCACACACTCCTTCCCACACTCACACACTCCTTCCACACTCACACACTCCTTCCCACACTCACACTCCTTCCCACACTCACACACTCCTTCCCACACTCACACACTCCTTCCCCCCACACACTCCTTCCCACACACATTCCTTCCCACACACACACACACTCCTTCCCACACACACACACTCCTTCCCACACACACACACTCCTTCCCACACTCACACAATCCTTCCCCACTCACCACTCTTCCCCACTCACACTCCTTCCCCACTCACCACTCCTTCCCCACCCCACCTCCTTCCCCTACTCACTCCTTCCCCCACTCACACACTCCTTTCCCCACTCACTCCTTCCCCCACTCACCCACTCCTTTCCCCACTTACTCCTTCCCACACTCAACACACTCCTTCCCACACTCGCTCATCCCTTCCCACACTCGCTCATCCCTTCCCACACTCGCTCATCCCTTCCCACACTCGCTCATCCCATCCCACACTCGCTCATCCCTTCCCACACTCGCTCATACCTTCCCACACTCGCACATCCCTTCCCACACTCGCACATCCCTTCTCACACTCGCACATCCCTTCCCACAAGCACACTCCTTCCCACACTCGCACACTCCTTCCCACACTCGCGAGCGCCTCATAAAAGCAAGAGCATTATTTAGAGTTTTCACAGAAACACAGACGATGTTTTGGACCAGGAAGCATGGGTGTAATCTTTACGCTGTTTACACATGTAAGCAGGTCAGAGAGCACGGTCCAGAGCAGCAGGTCGCAGGAGCATCGGTCAGAGCACAAGTCAGAGGCAGCAGGTCAGAGGAGCAGCAAGTCAGAGCACAGGTCAGAGGAGCAGCAGGTCAGAGAGCAGCAGTCAGAGGCAGCAGGTCAGAGGAGCAGCGTCAAGGAGCAGCGTCAGAGGAGCAGCAAGTCAGAGAGCAGCAAGTCAGAGGGAGCAGCAAGTCAGGGGCAGCAAGTCAAGGGAGCACGTCGGGAGCACGCAAGTCAGAGGCAGCAGTCAGAGGGAGCAGCAAGTCAGAGGGAGCAGCAAGTCAGAGGGAGCAGCAAGTCAGAGGACAGCAAGTCAGAGGCAGCAAGTCAGGAGCAGCAAGTCAGAGGGAGCGCAAGTCAGAGGGCAGCAGGTCAGAGGGAGCAGCAGGTCAGAGGGAGCAGCAGTCAGAGGGCAGCAAGTCAGAGGAGCAGCAAGTCAGAGGGAGCAGCAGTCAGAGGAGCAGCAAGTCAGAGGGAGCAGCAGGTCAGAGGGAGCAGCAAGTCAGAGGGAGCAGCAGGTCAGAGGAGCAGCAGTCAGAGGGGCAGCAGGTCAGAGGAGCAGCAGGTCAGAGGGAGCAGCAGGTCAGAGGGCAGCAAGTCAGAGGGAGCAGCAGGTCAGAGGAGCAGCAAGTCAGAGGGAGGCAAGTCAGAGGAGCAAAGTCGAGGGCAGCAAGTCAGAGGGAGCAGCAAGTCAGAGGGAGCAGCAAGTCAGAGGGAGCAGCAGTCAGAGGGAGCAGCAAGTCAGAGGAGCAGCAAGTCAGAGGGAGCAGCAAGTCAGAGGGAGCAGCAAGTCAGAGGGAGCAGCAAGTCAGAGGGAGCAGCAAGTCAGAGGGAGCAGCAAGTCAGAGGGAGCAGCAAGTCAGAGGGAGCAGCAAGTCAGAGGGAGCAGCAAGTCAGAGGGAGCAGCAGGTCAGAGGGAGCAGCAGGTCAGAGGGAGCAGCAGGCTTCTCTGGAAGACACTTTTCGTTACAAGGTATTTTTGAAATAAAAAAAAAAAGATGCGGTAGAAGTACTTGGTATTATGAACATAAATTTCAACTTAGTTTTTCAAGGGGTGGACCGGTAAGCCAGCGGAAGGCCTCGGTCAGATGACCAAAAGCTCCAGCGGCGGGTCATCGTATGACTAAGATCCGCGTCAGGAAACACTTGTCCTCATTCCTGACGAACCTTACCTAACCTAACCTTGGTATTAAAGTGGAAAACTAGATTCTAGTGATTATCATTGTATATGATCCACCATCAACAACACCTGAGGAGTTTACGGACGTATAAACAAAATACATAGATGCCATGAAAGCCTTGAAAATCCTACACCCACTATCATCCTCCTCGAAGATTTCAATCTTTCAGGTTTGAAATGGAAGATATCATCATAGTTCGTGCAAGCAAGTTAGCTCAACAGATACATACCAGAGAGCTAATGTGGCTTTGTGAAGAGTTTGCCTTGAACCAGTAGATGACAGAATCCACTAGAAGTGAAAATACTCGGGATCTTCAAGAACAGTGAAGAACTAATTAGAGTAGTAGTTCGTCTGGGTCTCGAACCCCGGACCCCAGTGGTGAGAGTCGCGCCTCTCTCCACAGGGCTACCTACAGTTTAGAAGTATTTTTTTTTTTTTTAGTTCGTCCGGGTCTCGAACCCCGGACCCCAGTGGTAAGAGGCGCGACTCTTATCACTGGGGTACACTGTTGTGTACCCCAGTGGTACACCCCAGGGTGTTTCAAAACGATGGACCCGATCGTGAAATATACTGCTTTGAAATTGGGTCCATAAATTTGAAACAACTTGTAGTCTAATCACAACATGATAAAAGTACAAACAAGTATAAATGGTGGGGCAGAAACCTCAAAGGACATTCAGTGAATATAACTTCAACAATCAGAGAATCAATTTGGACAAAATAAACAACGAACTATCTGACATACCTTTGGAAACAGTCATGAGCACTCTAAATCCTCACCAGTGCTTGCAAAAACTAAAAACACAAGTACACAAAGTCAGTGTAAAATGTATATACGCGGAGAAAGCCTAAAAGAATATCAGATATACAAAGAGTGCAATAGAAGAATGTGCAGACGAAAAGAATGAATTTCTGAACTGGTTAAATATGTGAATACTATACCACAACGAAGGAAACATAACCTTTGCCAAAAAAATTACAGATTTAGAACAAACTTTTTCGTATCAGACAGAAGCACAAAGGGAACACAAAGTTGTCCGGAATATTGTTAGAAACCCCAAATATTCGTACACATAGGCAAACTCTAAGTTAAGAACTGTGGGTAAAATTGGACCATTAGTCACAGAGGGTTCATGCACTGACGATGAAAGGGAAATTATCGAAATTCTAAAAGATCACTGAATCATAGTTCAGCGAGCCATTAACTGAAAGCAAGTCTGAGAATGCAGTTGTTGTTTTTTCGTTACCTCTGAAGGCCACACATCGCATAGCTGACATAAGTACAAATCTTCAAGATTTCGTACAAGAAATGTAAGACATTCCCACGTGTGCAGCACCTCAGCCAGGTTACTGCAATTCCTTATTTATACAAAAGTGTAAAATACACTAGTGTGATGAATACCTCTTTAAGGCCAACAAATACTGGAACCGACAAGACAAGAAAATACCCTTGACTTTATATTCATGAAGGATGATGATTTTTTACAGAATATAATGCTGTCGACTTTATATATATATATATATATATATATATATATATATATATATATATATATATATATATATATATATATATATATATATATATATATATATATATATATATATGTCGTGCCGATTAGGTAAAACTTGCGATTTTGGCTTAAATAGCAACGCTCTTCTTGCCATATAAGACAAGTGAAAATTTGTGTATGCAATCATTTCGCCAAAATCATTCTGAACATAACGAAAAAAATATATTTCATTGTGTTTGTTTATTATTAAATTAATGTTAACGTATCTAAAATATATTTAGTTGGGTTAGGCTAAATTAAATTGCGCTTGTTGTAATAAGGTTATGTAGGTTTTCAAAGTTTCTCTTGGTACAAAATTATAATTTTTTCCATTAACATAAATTAAAAAATATATATCTTTAAACGTATAAGATAAAATTTTAGAAAGGACTAAATTTTAGATGAGTTCTTGCTAATTGACCAGTTTTACCTAATCGGCACGACATATATATATATATATATATATATATATATATATATATATATATATATATATTATTAGCAAGCACTCATTTAAAATTAAGTCCTTTTGTAAAATTTTCTATTATACGTTTAAAGACTTTATTTCAAGACAAAATACATTGACAAGAATACAATAGGGAGTAAAACAACATAGATAACAACTCAGAGCTACATGTCAAATACTTCGTCCAGCTCCCCGGCAGTGGGCCGCGTGCCCAGAATGCTGCAGGCATTTCCCCTCTGGATCGCCACACTGAGTCTCTGAAAGAGGAAACTGGTCGCCCTGTGGTCCCTGGTTTCTATGATGAGTTTCTCACCCAGCTCTTTGAGAAACTTTAGAGCACACTTGCCCCATGCTCCAAGGGTCTCCGACCCTATTGGGATGAAGTTATAGCAAGGGCGATATATTTTTTCCCCATTTATGTCAATGTAAAAAAAATAATATTTTTTTACCAAAAGAGCCTTAGAAAACTTACCTAACCTTATTATAACAAGCGCTATTTAATTTAGCCTAATCCAACTAAATATATTTTAGATAAGTTTACAGTAATTTAATAATAAACAAACACAATGAAATATATTTTTTTCGTTAGGTTCAAAATAATTTTTGCGAAATTATTGCATACACAAATTTTCGCTTGCCCATTTAAGCCAAATTCGCAAGTTTTACCTATTCGGCACGACATATACGGGTATTTTCTTGTCTTGTCGGTTCCACTATTTGTTGGCCTTAAGCGAATTTATTACGGTACTGAGTTTCAGTTGTTAATTTGTGTGTGTCCGTTTATCCGAGCTGCCTCCTGGAATTATCTCTGCTGGTACCGTGTTTGTTTGGCTCTTCCATTTTAAATGCCTTAAATGTAACTCACCGGGCAACAGGATGTTTGCAGCTGGGATTGTATGATTTTCCAGATAGTGTTGAATTTTCTTTAGCTGGTCTTTGAATTCTTGGGAAGTTGTATCCACTGTCTTATACAAGTACAATAACTAGGTTCTGTTTGTAGTTTTTCAAATCCTGTTTCCTTTAAGTTAAGTGTGGTTAAGTTAGGCTGGGTTGGGTTAGACTACATAGCCCTATAAAAATAAATATTTGACCACAAAAAAAAAAAAAAACACCGTTATATGTGTGGCTACAAAGTGGCCAGACGTTTATCAACGTTCAAATCTGAACTTCTATCATTGGTTGTTTCAAGATCGTGGATCAGCTGTGTTGTGAAGCCTGGTAATGGGCAGCGGCCGCCATACTTGTGGGTAGCAGCAGGCCAAGAAAACTTGAATACCACCACCAAATTAGGTTAGCAGACTGCCACCCAGGCGCATGACGACCTTCACACTGGGTGAGCCGTCTGGCTCACTTAAATGCTGGAGCTGTATGATCCTTATAGGCTTAACGCTTGCCCGTTAATGTAATAACGGGACTAAGCCTCCCTGTAGACCAGGTTGTTTTTGTTGGCGGCCCGCAAGCCCACATATCCATCACAGCCTGGGTGATCTGGAACACAGCTGAGGTAGTGAAGACCTCTTCTGCACTGGTTCCAGCAATATCTATGATATCTTCTGGTAGAAGGTTGGTAGGTCTACGTCCCCGGATGTTGTATATTTAGTGTTCTCGTATGGTGCCCGTGTCTCTCCTGTTTTCACTGGGTCTCTTTTTACATTTTCTCATATATCTCACTCTAGTACGTTGTTATGGTAGTGTGAAGATTTGGGACTAGGCTCTCCAGTATCTCTAGTATCTTCGCGTATATCTCTTGCCTTTTCTCTAGTTTTTTGAGACGTTCCCAAGTAGTTTACATGTTTTGTTGTTACTATGCAGGCAGTATCACTCTGTGTTTGTTTAAACTATCTGACCTGCCTTCAACGGACAGTACCTCAAGCAAGAGACCACTTCAAGCAATGAAGGTTCTCTGTACATTTTCCAGATCTGCAGTTTCGCATGCGTTGAATGGGACTGTTAGTTTACAGCAGTATTCCAGCCTAGAGAGAACAGGTGACTTGAAGAGGATCATCATTGGCTTCCCATCCCTTGTTTTGAAGGTTCTCATTATCCATCCATTATTTTCCTTACAGTTGTGATAATGACACTCTTGTGATCAATGAAGTAAGATCCTCTGATATTATCACTCCTAAGTCCTTCACATTAATTTTTCACTCTATTGTGTGGTTAGAATTTTTGTATACTCAGTTCTAGGCTTTTATTTCCTCAAGTTTTCTATAACGGAATAATTGAAATTTGTCCTCATTAAACATCATATTGTTTTCTGCGGCCCATTTGAAGACTTGGTTTATATTCGCTTGGAGATTTACAGTGACCTCAATGGATGACACTCATGCAAATTCTAGTATGATCTGCATAGGAAGACACGGTGCTATGATTTACATCTCTGTATGTCAGATGTGAGGATGAGGAACAGGATGGAGGTGAGTACTGTGCCTTGTGGAACAGAGCTCACTGTGGCAGCCTCTGACTTAACTGTTTACTATTACTCTTTATATTCTATTGGCTAGAAAGTTAGATTCATCTGCCTACTTTTCCTATTATTCATTTAGCACGTATTTTGTGAGCTAATACACCATGACTGAACTTGTCGAAGGCTTTTGTAAAATCTGTGTATATTACATCTGCATTGTTTGTCCTGCAGTGCGTGCAAGACCATGCCATGGTGGTCCAGTAGTTGCTAGAGTCGAACGACCTGCTCTAAATTCACTGCATCGTCCCACTGCTTCACCCACCTCAAAAATACTTAATCATAATTACCTTGTTTGTCTGTATTCTCAGTATTACAGCTGCAAGTCCTCGTCTCCGAGGGAAAAACCAGACTAGAACTATCATCCTTCATGCAACATTCAGTCCTTGTCTCCGATGGGGGAACTGAAAGAAACTATCATCCTTCATGTGAATAGATTCCTAATAATCTAAACCTAATCTAATTCTCAAAACCAGCCTTACCGTCATCTGTTTTGGCACCACGCAACATGGGTTGGTTTTGTTCCCCTAATGTAAGTTGCAGCTAGAATACTGTAACCGCACACTGCATGTGTACCTCATTTTGTTGAATTACTGAAAATGACCACTGCTGCCACAACAAGCAAAATACACCCACATCCTCCACACTCCCAACCCTACACTCCCCACTCGCGTCAGGAACACAAACACAAGAGATAGACCCTCAAACCCCTATCTCTCCCCTTCTAACTCAACCCTCTCTCTCTCTCTCTCTCTCTCTCTCTCTCTCTCTCTCTCTCTCTCTCTCTCTCTTTCTCTCTCCCTCCAACGTTCTCTCTATGACCCTCACTCCCCGTACAGGAACATCAAAGCCGCCCCTCCTCTCGTGATCCCCACATCAATAAACCCTCCAGTTTCACAACCCCCCCATTCATCAACACCCCTAACCCTTAATGAGGCCGCTGACGAGACCAAGACCCCTTCCCTCCCCTCCGTCCCCGCAGATTTTACCCTAAGGGTGGAGTGTACTGGTTAGCGCCACTCCTGTGAGCGATCACGATGCTATGACGAGGCGAGATCACCACCCACACAGTTATTAAACACTGCATGACCTCAGTTATCGCAGCTACAACAACACAGCTACGCCAGCACAACATCGTACAACCACTGAAACACTACACAATCTACCATACAGTCTGCCACAACACCGCACAATCCACCACAAGACCGCACAATCCACCACAACACTGCACAATCCTCCTCTATCCACGCTGGAGTAGTAAGAGGTGATAGAACACCTTACAAACCAGGTTGAATCCCTCTTGCAACAACACATCACACCAGAAACTCTTACTGTCTCCCTTTAACTGTCATTTAGGATGGAGCCTCTATCATCCCTCTCTTGATCTTGTATGGTATACACCAAAACAGCTTCACAACACAAGCAGTCAGTACAACAATTTAGAAAAAAAAGACGTGACGACACTCAGATCAGTGGTGAGAACAACACAGTTCGCACCACCCACCTCCTGGCTGATGACTACCACCTCCATCACCATCACCGTCACCAACACCATCACCATCACCGTCACCATCACCTTCACCGCATATTTTCCTAAACTAAGACAACAAAAGGCCAGTAAAATCCACGGTGTTCTGGCGCTTGTACTCCTAGTTACTAGTTCACCATCCTCACTAATCTCTCACACTCATCACTGCCATCACTAACCTCTCACACTCATCACTGCCATCACTAACCTCTCACACTCATCACTGCCATCACTAATCTCTCACACTCATCACTGCCATCACTAACCTCTCACACTCATCACTGTCATCACTAACCTCTCACACTCATCACTGACATCACTAACCTCTACACCATATCCTCCGGTATTCTTTAATCTGTTATATTCTATATCATAGTCATTATATTCCTGTAGAAACTTTGCTTAAGAAACTGGAATTTGTATACGTGTTGTGAGCTGCCAGACCAAGGCAGCTGTGAGCTGCCAGACCAAGGCAGCTGTGAGCTGCCAGACCAAGGCAGCTGTGAGCTACCAGACCAAGGCAGCTGTGAGTTACCAGAACAAGGCAGCTGTGAGTTACCAGAACAAGGCAGCTCGGGAGTCAAGAATTTTTTTCCAAGGCGGCGCCTTTACAATCAAATATCAAGGTAAACCTTGATATTTAATTGTTAGGATTAGGCTTTCACAAATTCCGCGTATTCTTGAATAAACTATGGTACGGACGGGGATTGAACTCGTGTAGCCAGGTGGCCCAGTGGCTAACGCGTCGGTCTTGAGTTTTATGACTCTGACCGCGGGTTCTATCCCTGTCTGTGGTATGGTTTGTTTGCAATCGTGTCATTACGATTGCTTGTGTTATTCTTGAATAAAATATGAAGATTGGCACCTATACAGCCTAAGATTAATTAAAGAATATATCTAATTGAGAGAGACTAGGATTTTAGGTTTGAAGCCGATTAGAAGAAGCATGATCCAGTTATTGCGTGGAAAAAATTTGTTAAAACTGGCAAATTAAAACTTACACATCCCACAGTAAATGAGAACCTTTAAGGGTGGCTCACAAGAAATGAGAGTTTGAAGCCGATCAAGAAAGGCATTTTGCTGTTATTCATCGGAATCCGACGATTCCCATTTTATGATCTGTTAGTAAATCGGCAAATTTGTATCTACACAATTTACACTTATAGTTCCAGCCTAGCACGGGAAAATACTACACCATTTTAAATATAAAATTTGCAGATTGGCACCAACACTATATTCAGAGTCCCCATCATCCCAGTAGGACACACCAGTGTTGAACCTTACAAGCCAATCAGAAGAGACTTTCTCGTGTTATCGCACGGAAACCACAATCAGGAATGGCCTTTACAAGACTGACTAGAAAGCAGCTGCACATTTAAATAGCTGCATGGACGTTCTAGTCACAGTACACCAGTGTTGAACGTTTAAAGCCGACCAGATGAAGCGTTCTCAAGTCATAAACGATAAACCTTGGAAGATGGAATAAAAATAATGAATAAATTAAACGCCCCTCCAGGTAGGTAGACCACTTTTGGGATACTTCATGAACGTCCCTCCTCCCCCTTCCCCCTACCCATCTATCAAACTACGGTCAAACTAGGTTTAGGTAATGTTCGTCAGGATATACTAGAACAAGTGTTTCCTGACGCGGGTCTTAGCCATATGGTGCCCCACAGCAAAATAGGGTAGTTGATGAGTGGAACAGTCTGCCTAGTAGGGTTATTGAAGCAAGGACCTTGGGTAGTTTCAAATTTAGGTTGGATAAATTCATGAATGAGAGGGGTTGGATTTGAGTGGGACTTGCACATAAGTAAATAGAATTATCAATGCTTATTTCTTGGGTAGCATTGAAATTTGGGTTGAGCAAATATTCTGGTAGTGGGACGGATTGTGAGGGACCTGCCTAGTATGGGCCAACAGGCCTGCTGCAGTGTTCCTACTTTCTTATGTTCTTTTGAGTTTTCGGTCATCCGACCGAGGCCTTCTGCTGGCTTACCGATCCTCCCCTTTAAAAATTATGGCTATGATTATAACCATTTAACAATCAAAGTAACAGTCAAACGTACATAATCCCTCATATATACCAGTGAAATTTTCATAACCAACTACGTCTATCAGGCTATGATGATTATGTAAGGCTTGACCAGTTGGGCTTTGTTATGCAGGCTTGCGGCTTGCTAGCAGCAACAGCCTGGCCTCAGGCAGGACTAAGATTAGAATCTTCTCAGTTGATAACAGCCATGTCGATGTCCAACCTGACCTGCCTTGACCTATGTGTGCACACATGTAAATACCACATGCGCAGTAGGAAGGGGGACGTAAGCAAGCTTTACTTACTAACCAAAGACTCACTCATAACTTATGCATCCCTGGCACGCTCCCTCCCTGCACAAGTCTTAAAATGCTTCATCATATTCATAACAGAGCGTTACGCTGGATATTCAACGTCAAGTGGCACCACTTGGCCAGCAGTGACTCCCTCTACCTTGATGCAAATGTCACTGAGATGAATATGTATTGTGAAACACTGGTGCATGGGTGAATCAAGAGGATGTGCACCGCAACTCTTGTCACTATATGCTTGGAATACCTCGCCTCTCACACACACACCCTCCACATCACTACGAGTTTGTCACCCCACTACATCTACTCTCAACCCACACACCATCACTACGAAATCCAGCCACCCCACTCCATCTACTCTCAACCCACACACCATAAGAACATAAGAACATAAGAAAGGAGGAACACTGCAGCAGGCCTGTTGGCCCATTCTAGGCAGGTCCTTCACATTCCATCCCACTAACAGAATAAGAACATAAGAACATAAGAAAGGAGGAACACTGCAGCAGGCCTGTTGGCCCATACTAGGCAGGTCCTTCACAATCCGTCCCACTAACAGAATATTTGCTCAACCCAATTTTCAATGCTACCCAAGAAATAAGCTTTGACAATTCTACCCACTCATGCGCGAGTCCCACTCAAATCCAACCCCTCTCACTCATGAATTTATCCAACCTAAATTTGAAACTACCCAAGGTCCTAGCTTCAATAACCCTACTAGGCAGACTGTTCCACTCATCAACTACCCTATTTCCAAACCAATACTTTCCTATATCCTTTCTAAATCTAAACTTATCTAACTTGAATCCATTATTGCGGGTTCTCTCTTGGAGAGATATCCTCAAGACCTTATTTATATCCCCTTTGTTAATACCCATTTTCCACTTGTATACCTCGATCATGTCTCCCCTCATTCTACGTCTTACATCACTACAAGATCCAGCCACCCCACTCCATCTACACACTGGTTCTGACACACCTATCTTAGCTAGCCTGCCTGGGACTGTCGGTGGAGCGAGTCACTTTAAAAAGAGACAATCTATTTATTTTTGTATTGAATTCCGATGTTACTTTGGCACAGTAATATAGGCATATCATAGTCACCTTTCTTCATTCAAGTGGTAGCACCATCGGCTCACAACTGAAGAAGCAGGGTTCGAACCCGGGGGACGAGTAACAACGTTGAAAACACCTGTTGCCCCTGTGGTGGTAGCCGACTGTTGTGTGTCGCATCCCGGGGAAGAGGATCAAAGCCAGTCATGGTGGCTTTCTATGGTTATCCTGGATTACTAACTCTCCGGGTTAATAGAATAGAATCTAAATGTACTCTTGGCCGGGGGGAAGGAGGACAGTAGCGCCACCTTGCCCACACCACACTAACTCGCACTTTATCTAACTTTATTGTGGAAACGTTTCGCATACAAAGTAGGCTTCTTCAGTCAAATACAGAGCCAGCGGGAGTAGTGGCGAAGTAAAGGTGAAGTAATCAGTCCGTCTACCTTGAAGGAAATGGTATTTAAGGTGGTCAGTCCCTCAGCCTGGAGAAGAGTTCAGTTCTACGGAACTGTTCTTGTCTGATAATTGTACTCAGCTGAATTTGTGTAACTGTACTTATGTGTACCTGAATAAGCTTACACCTGGCAGGGAGGGAGGGAGAGGATGGCAGGGAGGAAGAGGGAAGGTGATGCAGGTTTGAGTCATTAGTAACGAGCGTCTACCAGACTTTCTCATTCCCCTCTCTCCTCCCACTCACACCGCCCACTCACACCACTCACTCACACCACTCACTCACACCACCCACTCACACCACCTACTCACAACACCCACTCACACCACCCACTCACACCACCTACCCACTCACACCACCTACCCACTCACACCACCTACCCACACCCACTCACACCACCTACCCACTCACACCGCCCACGCACTTCACACTCACACCTCCCACTCACACCGCCCACGCACTTCACACTCACCCCTCCCACTCACACCACCCACTTACCCCGCCCACTCACCCCTCTCACTCACCCCTCTCACCCACCCCTCTCACCCTCTCACTTACCCCTCACTCAAGATATGCAGAAAGCCGTTTCCTTGCGTTGGTAACAAAGACTTCTTATTGTTTCCTTGTTAGGTAAATAACGGTGCCGCTGTTTCCTTGGTAGGGAAGTAACGGTGCCGTTGTTCTCTTAGTAGGGAAGTAACGGTGCCGTTGTTCTCTTAGTAGGGAAGTAACGGTGCCGTTGTACTCTTTGTAGGGAAGTAACGGTGCCGTTGTTCTCTTTGTAGGGAAGTAACGATGCCGTTGTTCTCTTAGTAGGGAAGTAACGGTGCCGTTGTTCTCTTAGTAGGGAAGTAACGGTGCCGTTGTTCTCTTAATAGGGAAGTAACGGTGCCGTTGTACTCTTTGTAGGGAAGTAACGGTGCCGTTGTTCTCTTTGTAGGGAAGTAACGATGCCGTTGTTCTCTTAGTAGGGAAGTAACGGTGCCGTTGTTCTCTTAGTAGGGAAGTAACGGTGCCGTTGTTCTCTTAGTAGGGAAGTAACGGTGCCGTTGTTCTCTTAGTAGGGAAGTAACGGTGCCGTTGTTCTCTTTGTAGGGAAGTAACGGTGCCGTTGTTCTCCTAGTAGGGAAGTAACGGTGCCGTTGTTCTCCTAGTAGGGAAGTAACGGTGCCGTTGTACTCTTTGTAGGAAGTAACGGTGCCGTTGTTCTCTTTGTAGGAAGTAACGATGCCGTTGTTCTCTTAGTAGGAAGTAACGGTGCCGTTGTTCTCTTAGTAGGAAGTAACGGTGCTGTTGTTCTCTTAGTAGGGAAGTAACGGTGCCGTTGTTCTCTTTGTAGGGAAGTAACGGTGCCGTTGTTCTCTTAGTAGGGAAGTAACGGTGCCGTTGTTCTCCTAGTAGGGAAGTAACGGTGCCGTTGTTCTCCTAGTAGGGAAGTAACGGTGCCGTTGTTCTCCTAGTAGGGAAGTAACGGTGCCGTTGTTCTCCTAGTAGGAAGTAACGGTGCCGTTGTTCTCCTAGTAGGGAAGTAACGGTGCCGTTGTTCTCCTAGTAGGGAAGTAACGGTGCCGTTGTTCTAGTAGGGAAGTAACGGTGCCGTTGTTCTCCTAGTAGGGAAGTAACGGTGCCGTTGTTCTCCTAGTAGGGAAGTAACGGTGCCGTTGTTCTCCTAGTAGGGAAGTAACGGTGCCGTTGTTCTCCTAGTAGGGAAGTAACGGTGCCGTTGTTCTAGTAGGGAAGTAACGGTGCCGTTGTTCTAGTAGGGAAGTAACGGTGCCGTTGTTCTAGTAGGGAAGTAACGGTGCCGTTGTTCTCTAGTAGGGAAGTAACGGTGCCGTTGTTCTAGTAGGGAAGTAACGGTGCCGTTGTTCTAGTAGGGAAGTAACGGTGCCGTTGTTCTAGTAGGGAAGTAACGGTGCCGTTGTTCTCCTAGTAGGGAAGTAACGGTGCCGTTGTTCTAGTAGGGAAGTAACGGTGCCGTTGTTCTAGTAGGAAGTAACGGTGCCGTTGTTCTAGTAGGAAGTAACGTTGCCGTTGTTCTAGTAGGGAAGTAACGGTGCCGTTGTTCTAGTAGGGAAGTAACGTTGCCGTTGTTCTAGTAGGGAAGTAACGGTGCCGTTGGTCTAGTAGGGAAGTAACGGTGCCGTTGTTCTAGTAGGGAAGTAACGGTGCCGTTGTTCTAGTAGGGAAGTAACGGTGCCGTTGTTCTAGTAGGGAAGTAACGGTGCCGTTGTTATAGTAGGGAAGTAACGGTGCCGTTGTTCTAGTAGGGAAGTAACGGTGCCGTTGTTCTAGTAGGGAAGTAACGGTGCCGTTGTTCTAGTAGGGAAGTCCGTTGAGGAGGAAAAATGGCGTCAAGCTAAAAAAGATAAATGGAAATTTATGGAAGAGACAATGATGGCAAAACCTTGTATGGTAGTGGTACTGGTAGTAGTGATGGTGGTGGTACTGGTAGTAGTGATGGTGGTGGTACTGGTAGTAGTGATGGTGGTGGTACTGGTAGTAGTGATGGTGGTGGTACTGGTAGTAGTGATGGTGGTACTGGTAGTAGTGATGGTGGTGGTACTGGTAGTAGTGATGGTGGTGGTACTGGTAGTGGTACTGGTAATGGTGGTGGTACTGGTAATGGTGGTGGTACTGGTGGTGGTACTGGTGGTAATATTAGTTATGCAGACGTGGATTTTCTTCGTCCTTCTCCCTGTCTTCCTCCTTCCCTCTCTCCTTGTCTTCTTCCTCCTCTCTCCCTGTCTTTCCCCTCTTCCCTCATTACTCTTCTTCCTTTATTCTGCTTCTTGTCTTCGTCTCCCTCCTGGTCATCCTGTTTCCTCCTCCCCCATGTGCTTCTAATCTTACATCGCCATTTCCTCCCCATTCCTCCTCTTCGTTCTAATTCGCACCCTCTCCCTCTTCTGTTTGCTCTCCTTCTTGTAGTTCTCATTGGGTTTTTTCCCTCCGTTCATGCGTCTCATTATGGCCATCCTATTGTTTCTCCTCCTCTTTCTTGTTTTCTGTTACTGTTCATACTTCTCCTGTTCGTCCTACTGTACGTTCTGTTCGCCCTCCTGTTTGTATTCCTTTTTGTACTTGTTCTTTCTCCTGTTCATTCTGTCGTTCCTGTTATTCATTCTTCCGTCTACCGTTGATGCTAGTGTTGTTGTTGTTGGTGGTGGTGTTGTTGTTGGTGGTGGTGATGTTGTTGTTGTTGGTGGTCACCCAACATAATAGACGGGTGTAGATGAATGGTTCAGAGAACCGACAAGTTATAAATTAGACACATATGCAACACTTGGGTATCTTTATTGAGGAAACGTTTCGCCACACAGTGGCTTCATCAGTCCAATACAAAGTAGAAAGGTGTAAGGAGAGGAGGAGTTTGAGGTAATCAGTCCCTCGGCTTGGAGTCGATGTGTTCAGTCCATCAATCTTGTAGAAAGTACAGCATATGTCCGTAGAGGTGGCTTATATACTGTAGTCAGGTGAGGTGAAGCAGCAGGAGGCGGGGTCATAGTGGTACCATCCACTAGTGAAGTAGGTCTTCGTCCAAAGGTTGGACAAGTGTTGAAGAATTCGTTTGTATTAAGATCCCAAGATGTTGCTGTGTCAGACAGGGTGTAGATGAATGGTTCAGAGAACCAACAAGTTATAAATTAGACACATATGCAACATTTGGCGAAACGTTTCCTCAATAAAGATACCCAAGTGTTGCATATGTGTCTAATTTATAATAGACGGGTCACATGGAGCCTCAAAACAAGCAAGTATCTCAATCATATCTGACTTGATGTCATTTCCGGTCGGCAGTGACGTTTGCCGGAGCAATCCAAGAGTCGCCAGAGTCAGTTATGCCAGGAAACATAAGAACATAAGAAAGAAGGAACACTGCAGCAGGCCTACTGGCCCATGCGAGGCAGGTCCAAATCTCCAACGGCTTAAGCCAATGCCCCGACCCAGCCAGGTCAGGTTACATTCACTTAAGGAAGGAGCACTGCATCTGACCTAGTAGCACAACCTAGTCAGGACCAATTCACACCCAACCGCACCCACTCATATAATTGTCCAGCCGACCACCTGGTCAGGTCACTTCCACTTAAGGAATTAGTACAGGTCAGGTTACATTCACTTAAGGAAGGAGCACTGCATCTGACCTAGTACAAGCTCACACCCATCCACACCCACTCATGTATTTATCTAACCTATTTTTAAAACTACACAACGTCTTAGCATCTATGACGGTACTCGGGAGTTTGTTCCACTCATCCACAACTCTATTACCAAACCAGTGCTTTCCTATATCCTTCCTGAATCTGAACTTTTCCAACTTGAAACCATTGCTGCGAGTCCTGTCTTGGTTGGATATTTTCAGCACGCTATTTACATCCCCTTTGTTTATTCCTGTTTTCCATTTGTACACCTCAATCATATCCCCCTAATTCTACGCCTTTCTAGAGAGTGCAGATTCAGGGCCCTCAGTCTATCCTCATAGGGAAGATTTCTGATACATGGGATCAACTTTGTCATCCTCCTCTGTACGTTTTCCAGTGCATTTATATCCATTCTGTAATACGGTGACCAGAACTGTGCAGCATAATCTAAATGAGGCCTAACCAAAGATATATAGAGTTGAAGAACAACCTGAGGACTTCTGTTATTTATACTTCTTGATATGAAGCCAAGGATTCTGTTAGCTTTATTGCGAACACTTATGCACTGTTGTCTAGGCTTCAGATTACTACTAACCAGAACTCCTAAATCCTTCTCGCAATTACAAGTAATAAGATCTATATTATTCAGCTTATATGTGGCATGGTTATTGTCCTGCCCAACATTTAGAACTTTGCATTTGTTTACATTAAACTGCATCTGCCACTTCTCCGACCACTGCATCAGTCTATTCAAATCATCCTGGAGTGCTCTAATGTCCTCGTTTGAATGAATTGGACGGCCTATTTTGGTGTCATCAGCAAATTTACTTATGCTACTATTTATTCCCTCATCTATGTCGTTTATGTAAATTGTAAACAACAGGGGGCCCAAAACTGACCCCTGTGGAACACCGCTTGAGACACGCCCCATTCTGATTTCTCTCCATTTATGCAAACTCTCTGCCGCCTATTAGTCAACCATGCCTCTACCCAGGAAAAATTTCTCCTCCTATTCCGTGTGCCTTAAGTTTCCTCAGTAGCCTCTGATGTGGAACTTTATCGAAAGCCTTACTGAAGTCCATATACACAATATCATATTCATTACCATGATCTACTTCCTCAAACACCTTAGTGAAAAAGTTAGTAAATTCGTAAGACATGAACGCCCCTTTGTAAAACCGTGTTGAGATTCATTAATCAATTTATGCTTTTCAAGATGGCTACGAATTGCCTCGGCAATTATTGATTCCATAAATTTACCAACTATGGAGGTAAGGCTTATTGGTCTATAGTTCGAAGCTAAGGACCTGTCACCTGCCTTGTAAATAGGTATTACATTTGCCCTTTTCCACTTGTCTGGCACTATGCCAGTTTGTAGTGATATATTGAAAAGATTTGCCAAAGGTTTGCTAAGTTCCTCTTTACATTCCTTTAAAACTCTTGCAAACAGTTCATCAGGGCCTGGGATTTGTTAGGTTTTAATTTCTCTATTTGTCTGAGGACCATGTCACTAGTTACCCCAATCGAGCATAGTCTGTTATCTTCCAGTTCTACATAATTTATTATTTCTGGAATTCTGCTAGTATCTTCCTGAGTAAAAACTGAGAGGAAGTAAGTATTGAAAATTTCACACATATCCTTATCACTGTCCGTGATCTGTCCTGAGTTACTCTTAAGTGGGCCTATCTTGTCCCTAATCTTACTTCTGTATACCTGAAAGAACCCTTTTGGGTTAGTCTTCGAATCCCTTGCGACCTTAGCCTCATAATCCCTTTTGCTTTTCTTATTCCTTTTTTATTTCTCTCTTTAATTGAAAATATTGATTTCTTATCTGTCCATCCCCTCTTTTGATACGCCTATATATGCCTCTCTTTTGACCAATGAGATGTTTTAATCTATTGTTCATCCATTTAGGATCATTTTTGTTAGATCTAATTTCCTACTTGGAACAAAAGTTGTCTGGGCAGCTAGAACTATGCTCTGAAAAACGTCATATTGGCAACCAAAACCACCTACCTGACCCATAGTCAGGTCATCCCAATTAGCCCACCTAGGTAATTTCTCAGCCCCATGAAGTCGGCTACACGAAAGTCTGGAACTGAGACTTGATTGCAGTTACCTGGGTAATTCCATGATATATTAAAACTAAGTGATTTGTGATCGCTTTCCCCAAGCTCTTCATTAACCTCAAGATTATTAATTAGTGATTCTTTGTTAGCAAGAACCAAATCAAGCAAGTTGCTACCTCTAGTTGGTTCTGTCACAAACTGTTTTAAAAAACAATCCTGAACCGTATCAAGAAAGTCACTAGACTCAAGATTACCTGTCACATTGTTCCAATCAATGTGTCTAAAGTTAAAATCTCCCATTAACACAACATTTTCATATCTAGACGCCTTATGAATTTCGTCCCATAGCAGCTTACTGCGCTCCCTATCCAGGCTTGGGGGTCTGTAAATCACACCCAAAATTAATTTTTCACGACCCTCGAGAAACTGTAGCCAAACAGATTCTGTGTCAGCTGTTTCTAATCTTATATCTTGTCTAACACAACAATTTAAATTATCTCTGACATACATCGCCACTCCACCACCCTTCCTGTTGACCCTATCAGTGTGGAATAGTTTGTAACCCTGAATGTTGCACTCGGAAGGCATTTCTCTATCTTTCAGGTTGAACCAGGTCTCTGTTATAGCAATAATATCTATATTACCTGCACTTGCAAGTAATCTTAGCTCATCTATCTTATTTCTTAGACTCCTACTATTTGTATAGTAAACCTCAAGGGAGCTAGTCACTCGTTGCCCTCTACTATCTCTCTTTGTTTGTTGATCAATTGTTTTGCATTTACAAACAACTTTATTTTGAATCTTATCTTTTAAACATAACCCTGGGGTATCCTGGAAATATCTGCTGTTTCCAGGCCTAATACCACAGCCTGATTGTTTCCCACACTTGAGCTTGTGTTGCTGGAACACCTGGAGTCTCCTCAATGTGTTACTTGTGTAAGAGACTCTGTTTACTGCTCTCAAGGTTATACACAGCCAGAGGTGTATACCTTTCAGTGTGTATACGCTAAGACTTTAATTTCTAATTTTAGGGGTTGAAGTATACTAGAGTGGTGGTATACAGGGTAGATGCAGCCTTAGTGCAGTATAGTGACTTTAAACCCATAATGTAAAAATCGCACAGGTGTGAAACATTTTGAAATTTATTGAGATATTTCAATCCCATACAGAAGGACAAACATGGGTAGAGGAAGCAGTGGAGGAGAGTGGCTAACGCGTCGGTCTGGAGTGTTAGGACTCTCTGATCGCGAGTTCTAACCCCCACCCGTGGTATGGTTAGGACTTGGATACATGTGCAACACCTGGGTATCCTGGCTTCCAGGCCGAGGGACTGATTACCTTGTTATTAACTGTCTTCCGTGTATGGTTATAAGAGGCTGAGGGACTGATTACCTCATCTGCTGTACTGAATAAAAAAAACAACACTGACGAAACGTCGTCACATAAAGATACCCAGAAGTTTTTCATTTTGTCAGCATTGTTTACTATTATTGTAGTAATAGAGGGTAGGTGTAATTATAGGCAGGGCGTGTTACACAATATTAAAATACACAAATAACCCGCACAGAGGTGAGAGAAAAGTGTAGGACGATGTTTCGCTCCGACTTGGACCATTACAAAGTTACCACCACTACTACTACTACTTTGTCTTCCTCTCTTTTCCCCGTCCCTGTCCCTCCCCTGTCCCCCCTCGCCTAATATACACTGGCTCCCTCACTCTTTTGTGTTAGTGTGAATTTGTAAAGGGTCCAAGTCGGAGCGAAACGTCGTCGTAGTAACCCTGCCTCTGTCTGTCTGTCTCTGTCTCTGCTCTTCTCTCTCTCTCTCTCTCTCTCTCTCTCTCTCTCTTTCTCTCTCTTTCTCTCTCTCTCTCTCTCTCTCTCTCTCTCTCTCTCTCTCTCTCTCTCTCTCTCTCCCTATATGTGGGTTATTTGTGTATTGTTCCAGTCACGGTATCGTGCCTTTTGTTTTTGATAGTTACACTTAAGAGCGGTGTGTTGACGACACAGGAGCACACTAGCTGAAACACTGGAAGACACACTGCCGCGTGTTCTCTTATCACTCTCTTGTCCAAACTGATAACTGATAATTCAAAGCATCTACGTCTAGTTTTCTTCTTTGTAGACGAGTCTGGCCTCACTCCAATTCATTTCACGGTCGTGGCTGTTCTTGGGTACCACGCGTGCATTATTGAGATGATGTGTACGGTACGTGTACGTGTCTACATTAATGCGTGTGTGTGTCCGGATCTCCCACTGTTTGTTCCATGTAAACTTTGTCTGGAACGGGTACTAACCTCTCCTACACAGGTACTAACCTCTCCGACATAGGTACTAACCTATCCCACACAGGTACTAGCCTCTCTTGACACAGGTACTAACTTCTCCCACACAATTACTAGCCTCTCTTGACACAGATACTAGCCTCTCTTGACACAGGTACTAACTTCTCTCACACAATTACTAGCCTCTCATGACACAGATACTAGCCTCTCTTGACACAGGTACTAACTTCTCCCACACAGGTACTAACCTCTCCCACACAGGTACTAACCTCTCCCACACAGGTACTAGCCTCTCTTATCACAGGTACTAGCCTCTCTTGACACAGGTACTAGCCTCTCTTGACACAGGTACTAACCTCTCCCACACAGGTACTAACCTCTCCCACACAGGTACTAACCTCTCCCACACAGGTACTAGCCTCTCTTGACACATGTACTAGCCTCTCTTGACACAGGTACTAACCTCTCCCACACAGGTACTAACCTCTCCCACACAGGTACTAACCTCTCCCACACAGGTACTAGCCTCTCTTGACACAGGTACTAGCCTCTCCCACACAGGTACTAACCTCTCCACACAGGTACTAACCTCTCCCACACAGGTACTAACCTCTCCCACACAGGTACTAGCCTCTCTTGACACATGTACTAGCCTCTCTTGACACAGGTACTAACCTCTCCCACACAGGTACTAACCTCTCCCACACAGGTACTAACCTCTCCCACACAGGTACTAACCTCTCCCACACAGGTACTAGCCTCTCTTGACACAGGTACTAGCCTCTCCCACACAGGTACTAACCTCTCCCACACAGGTACTAACCTCTCCCACACAGGTACTAACCTCTCCCACACAGGTACTAGCCTCTCTTGACACATGTACTAGCCTCTCTTGACACAGGTACTAACCTCTCCCACACAGGTACTAACCTCTCCCACACAGGTACTAACCTCTCCCACACAGGTACTAACCTCTCCCACACAGGTACTAACCTCTCCCACACAGGTACTAGTCCCACGTCCACCTTTACATCACAAATAGAAGATTGGTGGAGAGTGCAGCATCGATACACTGGGAGGCATTTAGGTTTGATCCGAGGAATGATCTGTGTTGACCTCCAGCAACAACCGCTTGGTTGACCACCCTCGCAACCTGTCCAAGTCTTCCTGTAGCCTGTACACAGAAAAACCTATAATCTGCTTACAGATTTGCAAGACTGAAGTTCAGACTTTATAGTCTTGGTATTATCATCTCTGTATGGAATTCATAAAGCCACTGGCTTGGCGAAACGTCTTGAAATAAAGATACCGATTTATCTGTGTATACATTTAACCTGCGGTCGCGGAAGTTTGTGTGTCAGAGGTTGCTCGCGGTCTACTGTAGCGCTAACAAATAACATCGATGGACGCGAACTTATGGTCATTAAGAACATTTTATAAAGTAATAAGTTTAACAATTGAGAATTCTCTCTCTCTCTCTCTCTCTCTCTCTCTCTCTCTCTCTCTCTCTCTCTCTCCTGCTGTCTCACCTCTGTAGTTGTTTTAACACCTGCTAATACTATCCTTACACCTGCTACTTGCTCTACACCAGTAGTTGTTCTTACACCTGCTACTTTTTCTACACCTGTAGTTGTTCTTACACCTGCTACATGTTCTTGCACCTGCTACTTGCTCTACACCTGTAGTTCTTACACCTGCTACTTGCTCTACACCTGTAGTTCTTACACCTGCTACTTTCTCTACACCTGTAGTTGTTCTTACACCTGCTACTTTTTCTACACCTGTAGTTGTTCTTACACCTACTTGTTCTTACACCTGCTACTTGGTCTACACCTGTAGTTCTTACACCTGCTACTTGCTCTACACCTGTAGTTGTTCTTACACCTGCTACTTGTTCTTACACCTGCTACTTGTTCTTACACCTGCTACATGTTCTTGCACCTGCTACTTGTTCTTACACCTGCTACTTGCTCTACACCTGTAGTTGTTCTTACATCTACTTGTTCTTACACATGCTACTTGTTCTTACACCTGCTACTTGCTCTTGCACCTGCTACTTGCTCTTGCACCTGCTACTTGTTCTTACACCTGCTACTTCTTCTTACTCCTGCTACTTGTTCTTACACCTGCTACTTGCTCGTGCACCTGCTACTTGTTCTTACACCTGCTACTTCTTCTTACTCCTGCTACTTGTTCTTACACCTGCTACTTGTTCTTACATCTGCTACTTGTTCTTACACCTGCTACTTGTTCTTACACCTGCTACTTGTTCTTGCACCTGCTACTTGTTCTTACACCTACTACTTGTTCTTACACCTGCTACTTGTTCTTACATCTGCTACTTGTTCTTGCACCTGCTACTTGTTCTTACACCTGCTACTTGTTCTTACACCTGCTGCTTGTTCTTACACCTGCTACTTGTTCTTACACCTGCTACTTGTTCTTACACCTGCTACTTGTTCTTACACCTGCTGCTTGTTCTTACACCTGCTGCTTACGTTCTTACACCTGCTACTTGTTCTTACACCTTTGCTGCTTTGTTCTTACACCTGCTCTTGTTCTTACACCTGCTCTTGTTCTTACACCTGCTGCTTGTCTTACACGTTGTTCTACACCTGCTACTTGTTCTTACACCTGCTGCTTGTTCTTACACCTGCTGCTTGTTCTTACACCTGCTGCTTGTTCTTACACCTGCTGCTTGTTCTTACACCTGCTACTTGTTCTTACACCTGCTGCTTGTTCTTACACCTGCTGCTTGTTCTTACACCTGCTGCTTGTTCTTACACCTGCTGCTTGTTCTTACACCTGCTGTTCTACACTGCTGTTCTTACACCTGCTGCTTGTTCTTACACCTGCTGTTCTTACACCTGCTCTTGCTTACCCCCTGCTTACTGTGTTCTTACACCTGCTGCTTGTTCTTACACCTGCTCTTGTTCTTACACCTGCTGCTTGTTCTTACACCTGCTGCTTGTTCTTACACCTGCTGCTTGTTCTTACACCTGCTGCGTGTTCTTACACCTGCTGCTTGTTCTTACACCTGCTGCTTGTTCTTACACCTGCTACTTGTTCTTACACCTGCTACTTGTTCTTACACCTGCTACTTGTTCTTACACCTGCTACTGTTCTTACACCTGCTGCTTGTTCTTACACCTGCTACTTGTTCTTACACCTGCTGCTTGTTCTTACACCTGCTACTTGTTCTTACACCTGCTAGCTTGTTCTTACACCTGCTACTTGTTCTTACACCTGCTCTTGTTCTTACACCTGCTACTTGTTCTTACACCTGCTCTTGTTCTTACACCTGCTGCTTGTTCTTACACCTGCTACTTGTTCTTACACCTGCTCTTGTTCTTACACCTGCTACTTGTTCTTACACCTGCTAGCTTGTTCTTACACCTGCTAGCTTGTTCTTACACCTGCTACTGTGTTCTTACACCTGCTACTTGTTCTTACACCTGCTACTTGTTCTTACACTGCTCTTGTTCTTACACCTGCTGCTTCGTTCTTACACCTGCTTGTCTTAACCTTCTTACACCTGCTACTTGTTCTTACACCTGCTACTTGTTCTTACACCTGCTGCTTGTTCTTGCACCTGCTGCTTGTTCTTACACCTGCTACTTGTTCTTACACCTGCTACTTATTCTTACACCTGCTACTTGTTCTTACACCTGCTGCTTGTTCTTACACCTGCTACTTGTTCTTACACCTGCTACTTGTTCTTACACCTGCTACTTGTTCTTACACCTGCTGCTTGTTCTTACACCTGCTACTTGTTCTTACACCTGCTACTTGTTCTTACACCTGCTACTTGTTCTTACACCTGCTACTTGTTCTTACACCTGCTACTTGTTCTTACACCTGCTACTTGTTCTTACACCTGCTACTTGTTCTTACACCTGCTACTTGTTCTTACACCTGTCTTGTTCTTACACCTGCTACTTGTTCTTACACCTGCTGCTTGTTCTTACACCTGCTCTTGTTCTTACACCTGCTAGCTGTTCTTACACCTGCTACTTGTTCTTACACCTGCTACTTGTTCTTACACCTGCTGCTTGTTCTTACACCTGCTACTTGTTCTTACACCTGCTACTTGTTCTTACACCTGCTACTTGTTCTTACACCTGCTACTTGTTCTTACACCTGCTACTTGTTCTTACACCTGCTACTTGTTCTTACACCTGCTACTTGCTGTATCTTTAAAGTTGCCCAAATGTTGTACATGTCTTATTCAATAAATTATCGGTATTGTTACCCTTCATAAATGCTAAAACAAAGTGATTGTTATCGTTAAAGTCCTGGAATTATTATTTTTATTATTATGATGATGATAATGATGATGATGATTATGATTATTATGATGATTATTATTATTTTTATTATGTGAAGTGGTAAACCCGTTTGGGTCATTCAGCTCAAGGAGTGGTGGAAACGTGATCCTCTGTCTGCTTGATCGTAGCCCTGTGTGTGTGTGACCAGTTGGCTCTGGGCTGGGCGAAACGTGGGCTGGGCGAGACATAGCGGCCTGTCTCCTTACGCTGGATGTTATACTTGTTTACGATCTCATTCTGGGAAAAATGTTCAAATATTATTAATGATACTACTGCTAGTAGTACTGCTACTACTACTACTACTAATCTACTACGACTACTACTAATACTATACTACTATTACGACTACTACTACTACTATTACTATTACAACTACGACTACTACTACTACTATTACTATTACAACTACGACTACTACTACTACTAATAATAATGCTAATCTACTACTAATACTAATATTACTACTACTACTAGTAATAATAATAATAATACTTATAAATAGGAAATCAAACGCAAAACATTCTTGTGGATGAGTTTGTTTCTTGCTTTGTTTACCTGTGTCTTAGTTCCGGTTGTCAAAGGCACTTGTCGACAGACACTTGACCTGTTGTGTATGTGTGTGTGTACTCACTTTGTTGTACTCACCTAGTTGTGGTTGCAGGGGTCGATTCACAGCTCCTGGCCCCGCCTCTTCACTGGTCGCTACTAGGTCACTCTTCCTGGTCCATGAGTTTTATCATACCTCTTCTTAAAGCTATGTATGGATTCTGCCTCCACTACATCACTTTCCAGACTATTCCACTTCCTGACAACTCTGTGACTGAAGAAATTCTTCCTAACATCCCTGTGATTCATCTGAGTCTTCAACTTCCAACTGTGTCCCCTTGTTGCTGTGTCCCATCTCTGGAACATCCTGTCTCTGTCCACCTTGTGGATTCCTCTCATCATTTTATATGTCGTTATCATATCCTCCCTATCTCTCCTGTCTTTTAGTGTCGTCACGTCGATTTTCCGGGACTAGTCTTGTTGCAAACCTTTGCACTTTCTCTAGCTTCCTTACATGCCTGACTAGGTGTGGGTTCCAAACTGGTGCTGCATACTCCATTATAGGCCTGACATACACAGTGTACAGGGTCCTGAACGATTCCTTATTAAGATGTCGAATTCTGTTCTTAGGTTTGGTAGGCACCCGTATGTTGCAGCAGTTATTTGGTTGATGTGTGCCTCCGGAGATGTGCCCGGTGTTATACTCACCCCAAGATCCTTTTCCTTGAGTGAGGTTTGTAGTCTCTGGCCCCCTAGACTGTACTTCGTCTGTGGTCTTCTTTGCCCTTCCCCAATCTTCATGACTTTACATTTGGTGGGGTTGAACTCCAGGAGCCAGTTGCTGGACCAGACCTGCAGCCTGTCCAGATCCCTTTGTAGTTCTGCCTGGTCCTCGTCTGATTGAATTTTTCTCATCAACTTCACATCATCTGCAAACAGGGACACTTCGGAGTATATTCCTTCCGTTATGTCGTTCACAAATACCAGAAACAGCGCCGGTCCTAAGACTGACCCCTATGGAACCCCGCTCGTTACAGGCGCCCACTCTGACACCTCACCACGTACCATGACTCGCTGTTGTCTTACTGACACGTATTCCCTGATCTATTGTAGTGCCTTCCCTGTTATCCCTGCGTGGTCCTCCAGCTTTTGCACTAATCTCTTGTGTGGAACTGTGTCAAACGCCTTCTTACAATCCAAGAAAATGCAATCTACCCACCCATCTCTCTCTTGTCTTACTGCTGTCACCCTGTCATAGAACTCCAGTAGGTTTGTGACACAGGATTTCCTGTCCCTGAACCCGTGCTGGTTGTCGTTGATAAGCTCGTTCCTTTCTAGGTGCTCCACCACTCTTCTCTTGATAATCTTCTCCATGACTTTGCATACTATACATGTTAGTGACACTGGTCTGTAGTTTAATGCTTCATGTCTGTCTCTTTTTTTGAAAATTGGGACTACATTTGCTGTCTTCCATACCTCAGGTAGTCGCCCTGTTTCGATAGATGTGTTGAAGATTGTTGTTAGTGGTACACATAGCTCCTCTGCTCCCTCTCTCAGGACCCATGGAGAGATGTTATCCGGCCCCATCGCCTTTGAGGTATCTAGCTCACTTAGCAGCCTCTTCACTTTTTCCTCGGTTGCATGTATTGTGTCCAACACTTGATGGTGAACGCCACCTCTCCGTCTTTCTGGAGTCCCTTCTGTCTCCTCTGTGAACACTTCTTTGAATCTCATGTTGAGTTCCTCACATACTTCGCGGTCGTTTCTTGTGATCTCTCCACCTTCCTTCCTCAGCCTGATCACCTGGTCCTTGACTGTTGTTTTCCTCCTGATGTGGCTGTTCAACAGCTTCAGGTCAGATTTGGCTTTCGCTGCTATGTCATTTTCGTATTGCCGTTGGGCCTCCCTGTGTGTACTCGCCTAGTTGTGGTTGCAGGGGTCGATTCATAGATCCTGTGTGTACTCACCTATTTGCTCACCTATTTGTGGTTGCAGGAGTCGAGTCATAGCTCCTGGCCCCGCCTCTTCACTGATTGCTACTAGGTCCTCTCTCTCCCTGCTTTATGAGCTTTATCAAACCTCGTCTTAAAACTATGTATGGTTCCTGCCTCCACTACGTCGCTTTCTAGGCTATTCCACTTCCTGACAACTCTATGACTGAAGAAATACTTCCTAACATCCCTTTGACTCATAGGAGTCTTCAACTTCCAATTGTGACCCCTTGTTTCTGTGTCCCCTCTCTGGAACATCTTGTCTCTGTCCACCTTATCTATTCCTCGCAGTATTTTATATGTCGTTATCATGTCTTCCCTAACCCTCCTGTCCTCTAGTGTCATCAGACCGATTTCCCTTTACCTTTCTTCGTAGGACAATTTCCTTAGCTCTGGGACTAGTCTTGTTGCAAACCTTTTGCACTTTCTCTAATTTCTTGACGTGCTTGACCAGGTGTGGGTTCCAAACTGGTGCTGCATACTCCAGTATGGGCCTGACGTGTGTGTGTGTGTGCGTGTGTGTGTGTGTGTGCGTGTGTGTGTGTGTGTGTGTATGTGTGTGCGTGTGTGTGACTCATCACTGCCTGCCCAGGAGTATTTTTATTCAGTTATTGTTCAGTCTGCCTTTCTCCTCTTTTCTCACTTCTTTCCACTTAAGTTCCTCTTCCTTTCTCACATTTCTCTTCTACCCAACACCTTCCCTTTGTTCTACCTGCCACATTCCTTCTCTTCTATCTCCCACCTTTCTTCTCTTCTACCTCCCACATTCCTTCTCTTCTTCCCATCTTATTCTTTATTTCCACCTTTCTACTTACCACTTTTCTCTTCTACCTCCCACTTTTCTCTTCTACTCAACCTTCCTCTTCTACCCCCACCTTTCTCTTCTACCCCACATTTCTCTTCTACCCCACCTTTCTCTTCTATTGACCTTCCTCTTCTACCCACCTTTTTTCTACCTCCCACTTTTCTCTTCTGCCCTAACTTTCTCTTCTACCTCACACCTTTTTCAAAATCCCACCTTTCTCTTCTACCTAACATTATTCTCTTCTACCTCACATCTTTCTCTTCTACTTCCCAATTGAGCCAAAGCTTTGCAGTGAAATGAAGTTCGCTGTATGGAGGCTGCCATAAAAAAAATATTTCTCCCTGCCTCCCACCTTTCTTTTCTGCCTCCCACCTTTCTCTTCCTCCTACCATTGTCTTCTACCTCCCTCCTATCTCTTCTGTCTCCACCTTTCTCTCTTACCTCCCTACTTTCTTTTTTATCTCCACCTTTCTCTTCTGTACCACCTTTCTCTTCTACCTCCCTCTTTTCTCTTCCATACATAATAAAAGATGTGCACAACGTCCGCAAACAAGCGATATTATATATATATATATATATATATATATATATATATATATATATATATATATATATATATATATATATATATATATATATATATATATGCCGAATAGGTAGAATTGGTCAATTTGCAAGGACTCATTTAAAAGTAAGTCCTTTCTAAAATTTTCTCTTATATATTTAGGGATATATTTTTCATTTATGTTAATGTAAAAATTAATAATTTTTGTACCAAAAGTACCTTAGAAAAATTACCTAACCTTATTATAACAAGCGCAATTTAATTTAGGCTAATCCAACTAAATATATTTTAGATAAGCTTACAATAATTTAATAATAAACAAACACAATGAAATATAATTTTTTCGTTAGGTTCACAATGATTTTTGCGAAATTATTTGCATACACAAATTTTTCGCTTGGCTTATTCGGCAAGAAGACCGTTGCTATTTAAGCCAAAATAGCATGTTTTACCTATTCGGTACGATATATATATATATATATATATATATATATATATATATATATATATATATATATATATATATATATATATATATATATATATATATATATATATATGCAATACAATGCCACATGGGGTTGGGAATCTTTAGCTCTATATCATTAGCACTCTCGTGCGTCGTTAGGAGCTATGCAATGTTGCAAGACAGCAACAGAGAGGAGGAGGAAATTCTGTGAGGCAAGGCAGAATGTATCAGTGGCAGCCCATGTCACTCTTGTGACATTAGGTGCACGAAGGTCACGCCTGACCAAGACAGTGTGACCTTATCAAGAAGTTTAACCACCTGGATACACTTTCTTTTTTCCCTTGTATGATTGTTCTAGTGAGAATTTATTGTTGATAACCTGTTGTTCTTAGAATTTATTGTTGATAAACTGTTGTTCTTAAAATTTATTGTTGATAAACTGTTGGTCTTAGAATTTATTGTTGATAAACTGTAGTTCTTAGAATTTATTGTTGATAACTTGATGCTGATGCGCATAGAAAGGAACAATAAGAGAAGGGAATGTGAGGCTTCACGCTGGTTAATATCTCACCATGGTTCACCTGGACTCTACCTACCACCTAGCTGTGTACTCTCACTCTACCTACCACCTAGCTGTGCTCTCCTCACTCTACCTACCACCTAGCTGTGTACTCTCACTCACTCTACCTACCACCTAGCTGTGTACTCTCACTCACTCTACCTACCACCTAGCTGTGTACTCTCACTCACTCTACCTACCACCTAGCTGTGTACTCTCACTCACTCTACCTACCACCTAGCTGTGTACTCTCACTCACTCTACCTACCACCTAGCTGTGTACTCTCACTCACTCTACCTACCACCTAGCTGTGTACTATCACTCTACCTACCACCTAGCTATGTACTCTCACTCTGTCTACCACCTGGCTATGTACTCTAGTATACACATTAATACAAGCATTGTCTTGTACTTCAATACCTACGTATTTGATATGTCTCGTATGGTGATGTCCACTTATCATTTTCACAATTCACAGTCACGTCATTGTTGTGATGGTGAGTCTGGTCTCTTGTGATGGTGAGTCTGGTCTCTTGTGATGGTGAGTCTGGTCTCTTGTGATGATGAGTCTGGTCTCTTGTGATGGTGAGTTTGGTCACTTTCTCTTCATCTTCTCCTCTAATGTCCATATTTTTACCCCCTCTCATTTTTCTTTCTCTCCTCACCCTTTCTTTCCACTCCTTCTCTCACTTTCTACCCTCATCCCCTCCACATCTTTTTTATTTTCCCACTCTTCGGTCTCTACTTCTTTCACCCTCTCTCTTTATCAGTGTTCTCTGTCTTTCTTCCATCCGTACCAGTCACGAT
>WNWK01001145.1:125000-145000 GCA_009830355.1 Cherax destructor | reverse complement strand
GGGGAGTGTGAAGTGTTTCTGGTGAGTGGGAAGTGTTTCTGGGGAGTTGGAAGTGTTTCTGGTGAGTGGAAAGTGTTTCTCTGGAGTGGGAAGTGTTTCTGGGTAGTGGGAAGTGTTTCTGGGGAGTGAGAAGTGTTTCTGGTGAGTGGGAAGTGTTTCTGATGAGTGGGAAGTGTTTCTGGTGAGTGGGAAGTGTTTCTGGGGAGTGAGAAGTGTTTCTGGTGAGTGGGAAGTGTTTCTGGTGAGTGAGAAGTGTTTCTGGGGAGTGGGAAGTGTTTCTGGGGAGTGGGAAGTGTTTCTGGGGAGTGGGAAGTGTTTCTGGGGAGTGGGAAATGTTTCTGGGGAGTGAGAAGGGTTTCTGGGGAGTGCGAAGTGTTTCTGTGGAGTGAGAAGTGTTTCTGGGGAGTGGGAAGTGTTTCTGGGGAGTGGGAAGTGTTTCTGGGGAGTGGGAAGTGCTTCTGGAGAGTGGGAAGTGTTTTTGGGAAGTGAGAAGTGTTTATGGGGAGTAAGAAGTGTTTTTGGAGAGTGAGAAGTTTCTGGGGAGTAAGAAGTGTTTTTGGAGAGTGAGAAGTGATTCTGGGGAGTGAGAAGTGTTTCTGGGGAGTGAGAAGTGTTTTTGGGGCGTGAGAAGTGTTTCTGGGGAGTGGGAACTGTTTCTACTGAGTGGGAAGTGTTTCTGGGGAGTGAGAAGTGATTCTGGGGAGTGGGAAGTGTTTCTGGTGAGTGGGAAGTGTTTCTGAGGGGAGTGAGAAGTGTTTCTGGTGAGTGGGAAGTGTTTCTGGGGAGTGAGACAGATGTTTCGGGGGAGTGAGACAGGTGTTTCTGGGGAGTGAGACAGGTGTTTCTGGGGAGTGAGACAGGTGTTTCTGGGGAGGGAGACAGGTGTTTCTGGGAAGTGACACAGGTGTTTCTGGGGAGTGAGACAGGTGTTGCGAAGATTGGCGTCGCATTTGGAGTAGCGTCTGGGATAGAGAGGGGAGAGGAGAGAGTGAGAAAGAGAAGGGGAAGAGGAAGAGTAGGGGAGAAGAGGGAGGGTAGGGGAGAGGACAGGCTGGTGAATGTTGGGAGGGGGGAGGATAACTGTGTTTTAATAATGAGTGAATCAATAACATGAGCGGGGAGGAAGAGGGAGGGGGGAGGTGTGGCTAACTTAACCACCCCGTCCCTCCCCCTTCCATCTCTTCCTTTCCCCCACTCCCTTCTCTTCCTTTATCTTCCCTTCCCTCTCCTTTCCCTTCCCCGCCGTGCAATATCGATCTCCCATGCATGAGAGGTGGGCGCGGCTGCCATATACTCCTCTCCCTCCCTCCCATCCCTCCCATCTCTCCCCTCTCTCCCCTCCCCTACCCTCTCCCTCCCATCTCTCGCCTCTCCATTACGCCTCGCATGACTCACGCCGAGGGAAAGGCCCTCAGGCTGGGGTTTGAGAGGCAGGTGCTGCCAGCCGAAGACACGATAATGGAAAGACGTTCAGGTTTGTCTGTAATTTTCCCCTTACATACGAGAGGAGGGTGTTGAAGAGTCTTGGTCCCCTCACACTCCGCTTAACCCATCAGGTTAACAATTCGCAAAACGGGCGAACTTTTAACAAACATTATCTCTCAGTCCACAGCAGGATTCGAACCCGCGCACTCTGTATCAAAATACACAGTGCTTTCTCCACTCAGCTTGATGCGAGGAAGAGGAGGAGGAGGGGGGGGAGGCAGATTATCTACTATCGCTTCCGGAGGTCACCTTTTACTTCCCTCCCCCTCCCTTCAAAGATAGTTTGGGGTGACTATTTTTACTACGCCTCAGACAGTTTGCTCCTCCCTTCCAGCCAGACGTAAACAAACACCTGCTGGTGCAGCCTCTTTCCTCTCCACTCTCCCTCTCCCTGTTATTTCTGTCGATTTAACAGTTTCCTCTGTTATATCTGTTGATTTAACAGTTTCCCCTGTTATATCTGTTGGTTTAACAGTTTTCCCTGTTATATCTGTTGGTTTAACAGTTTCCTCTGTTATATATGTTGAGTTCAGTTTTCCCTGTTATATCTCTTGATTTAACAGTGTCCCTGTTATATCTCTTGATTTAACAGTGACCCTGTTATATCTCTTGATTTAACAATGTCCCTGTTATATCTTACAATTTATTTGTTATATATGTTTATTTGGGTAAATTCTCCAAAGAATAATTTCTGATGATTCTTACGTTGGAGTTGTGACGTATTTACTGTTACGTTGCTGGAGCTGTGACGTATTACTGTTACGTTAATTGAACTGTGACGTTGATGAAGCTGTGACGTATTAGTTACGTCAGACAACACAACCTTCAAAGACTGAAACACCAATCTGAGGTCTTCAAAGACTGAAACATCACTCTGAGGTCTTGGAAAGACTGGCCCTAAGGTAGTCTTCGCCTCGACCACCACAACAAAAATAAGACAATAACAATATAAGTGTTACTTGGCAGGTTGGGTGAGCGTCAGTGTTGCCACACACAGGTCGCTGCTGCACCTCAGTGTCTGGGCTGTTGCTTACTCCCCGAATATTTGCTCAATTATTCACTCTGCTTGCAACTCTTTTTCGATTTTGTTTCCTCTTCTCTTTTGATCTTATATAGCTTTGCATTGTTCCTGATTATCTCACATATATCACTGTTATCTAAGTGTGGCATATATATATATATATATATATATATATATATATATATATATATATATATATATATATATATATATATATATATATATATATATATATATGAGTTTTCGCTCACCATGAGGTGGGCCAAAGCAGCATGGGTTCGACTCCTTGGCTAGTCGCAGTGTTGTTATTGATCAATACCACTCGTTCGTGGTATAATAATATATATATGTATATCTTGCTACTTGTACTTACACTACACAGGCATGCACATATAGGTTTTTCTTCTTTTTCTTAATAGCTCTTGTTCTTTATTTCCTCTATTCTAAATGGGGAAGTGGAAAAGAATCTTTCCTCCGTAAACCATGCGTGTCTTATGAAGCTACTAAAATGCCGGGAGCAATGGGCTAGTAACCCCTTCTCCTGTATACATTACTAAAAAAAATAAAAAAAATTGTAGTGTAAGCACGCCTCTGGCAAGACAGCGATGGAGTGAATGATGATGAAAGTTTTTCTTTTTCGGGGCACCCTGCCCTGGTGGGAATCGGCCGGTGTGTTAATAATAATAAAAAAATAATGTGTGTGTGTGTAAGTTTGAAGTATCAATTCCTGGGCCACCAGTATATTGGCTTCTCTCTTATCCCAACTTTGATTTCGTTATCCTAGGCTGTTAGGTATCCCCGAAGGGGGACTCTTAAGACGATGCCTGATTCATTTTACTCTTTTTTGTTTCGTCCTCCAGCTTTGTTATTTTATTTCGAGAACGCCTCATGCAATCAGCTTAAAATTTTCAACACGGTAATGAGGACAAAATACTTTGGAACAATTGGCATGTTTTCGTGCCTTTTGACCAGTTGTTGAAGCCATTCCCAGCGTCCCGGAATAGCTGGGATAACTTCCAAAATCCTCAGAGGTGGAGTTTCAAACGCTCAGAAAAGGTGCCAAAAAATTCGCCCAGGAGAGAGAGTGAAATTCATGTGTGCAGGAACAACACGTATGACCATTTTTATGTGTGAAAAGAGAATGAAAATTTTTCCCGTTAAATTAGGCTAAATAAGTTTGTTTTTACCTCTTGTGAACGACTTTAGTACTTAATGGGTGACGCATCTTAGTGCCAGGATGGTAACTAACTTAATGGGTGACGCATCTTAGTGCCAGGATGGTAACTAACTTAATGGGTGACGCATCTTAGCGCCAGGATGGTAACTAACTTAATGAGTGACGCATCTTAGTGCCAGGATGTTAACTAATTTAATGGGTGACGCATCTTAGTGCCAGGATGGTAACTAACTTAATGGGTGACGCATCTTAGCGCCAGGATGGTAACTAACTTAATGAGTGACGCATCTTAGTGCCAGGATGTTATAATTTAATGGTGACGCATCTTAGTGCCAGGATAGTAACTAACTTAATGGGTGACGCATTTTACTGCCAGGATGTTAACTAACTTAATGGGTGAGGCATCTTAGAGCCAGGATGGTAACTAACTTAATGGGTGAGGCATCTTAGCGCCAGGAGGGTAACTAACTTAATGGGTGACGCATCTTAGTGCCAGGATAGTAACTAACTTAATGGGTGACGCATTTTAGTGCCAGGATGGTAACTAACTTAATGGGTGAGGCATCTTAGAGCCAGGATGGTAACTAACGTAATGGGTGAGGCATCTTAGCGCCAGGATGGTAACTAACTTAATGGGTGACGCATCTTAGTGCCAGGATGGTAACTAACTTAATGGGTGACGCATCTTAGTACCAGGATGTTAACTAACTTAATGGGTGACGCATCTTAGTGCCAGGATGTTAACTAACTTAATGAGTGACGCATCTTAGTGCCAGGATGTTAACTAACTTAATGGGTGAGGCATCTTAGCGCCAGGATGGTAACTAACTTAATGGGTGACGCATCTTAGCGACAGGATGGTAACTAACTTAATGGGTGACGCATCTTAGCGCCAGGATGGTAACTAACTTAATGGGTGACGCATCTTAGTGCCAGGATGTTAACTAACTTAATGGGTGACGCATCTTAGTGCCAGGATGTTAACTAACTTAATGGGTGAGGCATCTTAGCGCCAGGATGGTAACTAACTTAATGGGTGACGCATCTTAGCGACAGGATGGTAACTAACTTAATGGGTGACGCATCTTAGCGCCAGGATGGTAACTAACTTAATGGGTGACGCATCTTAGTGCCAGGATGTTAACTAACTTAATGGGTGAGGCATCTTAGCGCCAGGATGTTAACTAACTTAATGGGTGAGGCATCTTAGTGCCAGGATGGTAACTAACTTAATGGGTGAGGCATCTTAGTGCCAGGATGTTAACTAACTTAATGGGTGACGCATCTTAGCGCCAGGATGGTAACTAACTTAATGGGTGACGCATCTTAGCGCCAGGATGTTAACTAACTTAATGGGTGATTTATTTTAGTGCCAGGATGTTAACTAACTTAATGGGTGAGGCATCTTAGTGCCAGGATGGTAACTAACTTAATGGGTGACGCATCTTAGCGCCAGGATGTTAACTAACTTAATGGGTGAGGCATCTTAGTGCCAGGATGTTAACTAACTTAATGGGTGACGCATCTTAGTGCCAGGATGTTAACTAACTTAATGGGTGACGCATCGTAGTGCCAGGATGGTAACTAACTTAATGGGTGAGGCATCTTAGTGCCAGGATGTTAACTAACTTAATGGGTGACGCATCTTAGCGCCAGGATGGTAACTAACTTAATGGGTGACGCATCTTAGCGCCAGGATGTTAACTAACTTAATGGGTGAGGCATCTTAGTGCCAGGATGTTAACTAACTTAATGGGTGACGCATCGTAGTGCCAGGATGGTATTTAACTTAATGGGTGACGCATCGTAGTGCCAGGATGTTAACTAACTTAATGGGTGAGGCATCTTAGTGCCAGGATGTTAACTAACTTAATGGGTGACGCATCTTAGTGCCAGGATGTTAACTAACTTAATGGGTGACGCATCTTAGTGCCAGGATGTTAACTAACTTAATGGGTGACGCATCTTAGTGCCAGGATGTTAACTAACTTAATGGGTGACGCATCTTAGCGCCAGGATGTTAACTAACTTAATGGGTGACGCATCTTAGTGCCAGGATGGTAACTAACTTAATGGGTGACGCATCTTAGTGCCAGGATGTTAACTAACTTAAGGGGTGACGCATCTTAGTGCCAGGATGGTAACTAACTTAATGGGTGACGCATCTTAGTGCCAGGATGGTAACTAACTTAATGGGTGACGCATCTTAGTGCCAGGATGGTAACTAACTTAATGGGTGACGCATCTTAGTGCCAGGATAGTAACTAACTTAATGGGTGATGCATTGAAATTAAGTCCTTTCATTACTCGAGAATGCCTTATCTGATCGACTTTAAACTTTTACCATTGTTGAGCTATACTAAAACACTGTGTCACTTTGTGCTGTGTAAATTTCTATCTGCAATTTTTTAAGCAAATTGAGTCCCATGTGATAACTAGAGAATGCCTCCTCTGATCAGCTTCAAACCCTAAATGCTAGTGTGTCTTAATACGAAGTATTTTGGTATTAATTTTGGCTTGTATGTGAGATAATTTGCCAAATTCTTGCCATTTGTTTCAAGTTGGATTTTTTTTAATTAAAATCAAATATTGTTTCTTACAAGATTGTACATAAAATATAAATGAGAAAAATAAACAACTGAAAAAAATACGAGATTATATGGCTTTTTTAAGTTCAACAAGGAGAGACTTTCCTATTTTATGGCGTTTTTAAGTTCAACAAGGAGAGACTTTAGTATTTTTCTGAACATTATCAGCAACATTTTCGTTTGCTTTCTCACAAATTTTCGTTTTTTTTCCCCTCGAGAATGCCTTATTCGATCATTTTCGAATTTACAACGCTTGTGTAACGTTACTTGGGCAAAATACGTGTTATTATTCATGGGTGCCCCATGCACAATGCTACCTAAACCAGTCCCAAATTTTGTCTCCGTGTGATAGGCGGAGACACTCTTCTGATCACCTTCAAAATTTCAACACTGTGTCTCCTACTGAGTGTGTTGATGACTTTGTCCCTTTCAATCTCTAAATGGTGTAGCATTTGACCTTACTGCTTTATTTTTCCTTGATGCTGGCGAGGGGCTCTGATTCAAGAAACTGAATTTACATTTCCTTTGTTCGGATCGAATTTCATTGCCTTCCATTGCACTAACAGATAGTATATGACCCTTACGTAGGGTTCAGCGTGTTCCTGTAATTAAAATATAACAGTCATCAACAGCTGATGTATCGTAGGGAGTGGATGGAAGGCTTCAGGGCAGAGGCTGTGTTCATGCATCGTAGGGAGTGGATGGAAGGCTTCAGGGCAGAGGCTGTGTACATGCATCGTAGGGAGTGGATGGAAGGCTTCAGGGCAGAGGCTGTGTACATGCATCGTAGGGAGTGGATGGAAGGCTTCAGGGCAGAGGCTGTGTACATGCATCGTAGGGAGTGGATGGAAGGCTTCAGGGCTGAGGCTGTGTACATGCATCGTAGGGAGTGGATGGAAGGCTTCAGGGCAGAGGCTGTGTACATGCATCGTAGGGAGTGGATGGAAGGCTTCAGGGCAGAGGCTGTGTACATGCATCGTAGGGAGTGGATGGAAGGCTTCAGGGCTGAGGCTGTGTACATGCATCGTAGGGAGTGGATGGTAGGCTTCAGGGCTGAGGCTGTGTACATGCATCGTAGGGAGTGGATGGAAGGCTTCAGGGCTGAGGCTGTGTACATGCATCGTAGGGAGTGGATGGAAGGCTTCAGGGCTGAGGCTGTGTACATGCATCGTAGGGAGTGGATGGAAGGCTTCAGGGCTGAGGCTGTGTACATGCAGATGTTGTTGGATTCTGTGCAACAACTGAAGATCTTCTAGTCAGCTTTAAACTTTTAGTACTGATGTGTTTACCCTCAGAGGAAGACAATCTCCTGATGTTAGCTTGTGTAAGTTATCATTTGCCAGTTTTATTAATTGGTTTCTGTGATATAACTGGAGAACGTCTCATCTGAACACAAACAAGTCACGGTGTTCAACGTTATTAAGCTCTGCTGGGTTAAGCTTCATGTTGTTGTATATGCTTATAACATCTGTCTGCACTCAAGACCGTTGTTAAATATCTCTATATCATGTGCACTAAGTTTACATTAAAATTGTGCTTACTTTTTTTTGAAGGTGGTCAGTCTTACTTTGAGTAAAGTTTGCATTGATTATGACCTGTGTTGGTCCCTAATTGTTTTTTTTTTATATTTAAAAACTGAAATGCTGCTATTTATGTGATAATTTTTGAGTGTCGGATCTGATTACCTTCAAGCTTATCAAAGTGTCGGATCTGATTACCTTCAAGCTTATCAAATGTCGGATCTGATTACCTTCATCCCTACCAATCTGAAAATGCAACCTCTGAGCGGCTTCAAACTTAATGTACGCCTTTATTTTACGATATTGTTCTTTTTTTTTTTTTGTATATTTGAAAAGTCTGAATTTAATCTGGGCTGTGTCAGTCCTAATGAACCATTTAAAAAAGAAAATATTGGATATTAGTTTCCATGTGATGATTTGTGAATGCCTCTTTTCCCTTCAAATATTTAGCACTAATATTTAACAGCATTATCAACTTGTGCCGCACTCTGCACTATTCCAATCGCGTGCATTGAGGTAAAGGGGACTGGGGTTATGCAATACGGGGATACCTTCCATCCGCAGGGACCGAAATATCTATAATTTACATCTGTTATCCAGTTATCTTCGGTGATTCACCCATTTCTTGAGTTATCTTACATAGGTGATTCACATATGGAATTCAGTTGTCCTAATTTACACATATTGAGTTATCGTAGGTAATTTACACAAGATATTGAGTTATCATTAGAAATTTGCATATTAGGGTGGTAATGGAGTAATGGAGGTGGTGATGGAGGGATGGAGGTGGTGTTGGAATGAAGGTGGTGATGGAGGTAGTGATGGAGGTGGTGATGGAGGTGGTGATGGAGGTAGTGATGGAGGTGGTGATGGAGGTGGTGTTGGTGAAGGTGGTGATGGAGGTGGTGATGGAGGTGGTGATGGAGGTGGTGATGGAGGTGGTGATGGAGGTGGTGATGGAGGTGGTGATGGAGGTGGTGATGGAGGTGGTGATGGAGGTGGTGATGGAGGTGGTCTGGTAGTGGACGGTGACCACCTGTCTCTCATTCATCGTCATCATTATCTCTTATCCCTCATTTCCTGGTCCCCTCAGACACCTGTCACTCTCCCCTCCCTACCTCCCCGACCCCTCCTCCTCCCCATTCCTCCTCCACCTTCCACTCCCCTTCCAGCTTCCCTCCCTATCCCTTCTCTCATCCTCCTACTCCCACGCCTTTCCTTCCTTTCTCCCCCACCTCCTAACCCATTCTTTTCATCCTCCCCTTCTTCCCACCCCTTGCTCTCTCCCTCTCTCTCCCTTGCTCTCTCCCTTGCTCTCTCCCTTGCTCTCCCTTTCTTCATATTTCCTCTCTCTTCCCTCCCTTCACCTCCCTGCAACCACCAGTCTCTTCCCTTCTTTTAGTCCACCTTCCTCCTCTCCCTCTTCTTTCTGCTCCTCTCCCTCTTCCTCCACCATCTTGTCCTCTCCCTCTTCCTCCACCATCTTGTCCTCTCCCTCTTCCTCCACCATCTTGTCCTCTCCCTCTTCCTCCACCATCTTGTCCTCTCCCTCTTCCTCCACCATCTTGTCCTCTCCCTCTTCCTCCACCATCTTGTCCTCTCCTCTTCCTCCACCATCTTGTCCTCTCCTCTTCCTCCACCATCTTGTCCTCTCCCTCTTCCTCCACCATCTTGTCCTCTCCTCTTCCTCCTCCATCTTGTCCTCTCTCCTCTTCCTCCACCATCTTGTCCTCTCCCTCTTCCTCCACCATCTTGTCCTCTCCTCTTTCCTCCTCCATCTTGTCCTCTCCCTCTTCCTCCACCATCTTGTCCTCTCCTCTTCCTCCACCATCTTGTCCTCTCCCTCTTCCTCCACCATCTTGTCCTCTCCTCTTCCTCCACCATCTTGTCCTCTCCCTCTTCCTCCACCATCTTGTCCTCTCCCTCTTCCTCCACCATCTTGTCCTCTCCCTCTTCCTCCACCATCTTGTCCTCTCCCTCTTCCTCCACCATCTTGTCCTCTCCCTTCTTTCACCTTCCTGGTTGTCCTGCCAAAATTGCCGATGTGGTTGGTGGCTTTCACTCTGTTTCATGTTGGTGTGTGTACTCACCTAGTTGTACTCACCTAGTTGTACTCACCTAGTTGTACTCACCTAGTTGTACTCACCTAGTTGTACTCACCTAGTTGTACTCACCTAGTTGTACTCACCTAGTTGTACTTCACCTAGTTGTACTCACCTAGTTGTACTCACCTGTTGTACTCACCTAGTTGTACTCACCTAGTTGTACTCACCTAGTTGTACTCACCTAGTTGTACTCACCTAGTTGTACTCACCTAGTTGTACTCACCTTGTTGTACTCACCTGTTGTACTCACCTAGTTGTACTCACCTAGTTGTACTCACCTAGTTGTACTCACCTAGTTGTACTCACCTAGTTGTACTCACCTAGTTGTACTCACCTAGTTGTACTCACCTAGTTGTACTCACCTAGTTGTACTCACCTAGTTGTACTCACCTAGTTGTACTCACCTAGTTGTACTCACCTAGTTGTACTCACCTAGTTGTACTCACCTAGTTGTACTCACCTAGTTGTACTCACCTTGTTGTACTCACCTAGTTGTACTCACCTAGTTGTACTCACCTAGTTGTACTCGCCTAGTTGTACTCACCTAGTTGTACTCACCTTGTTGTACTCACCTAGTTGTACTCACCTAGTTGTACTCACCTAGTTGTACTCACCTAGTTGTACTCACCTAGTTGTACTCACCTTGTTGTACTCACCTAGTTGTACTCACCTAGTTGTACTCACCTAGTTGTACTCACCTAGTTGTACTCACCTAGTTGTACTCACCTTGTTGTACTCACCTAGTTGTACTCACCTAGTTGTACTCACCTAGTTGTACTCACCTAGTTGTACTCACCTAGTTGTACTCACCTAGTTGTACTCACCTAGTTGTACTCACCTAGTTGTACTCACCTTGTTGTACTCACCTTGTTGTACTCACCTAGTTGTGGTTGCAGGGATCGAGTCATAGCTCCTGGCCCCGCCTCTTCACTGGCCGCTACTGGGTCACTCTCCCTGCGCTATGTGCTTTATCATACCTCTTCTTAAAGCTATGAATGGAACCTGCCTCCACTACATCGCTTCCCAAACTATTCCACTTCCCGATCACTCTGTGACTGAAGAAATACTTCCTAACATCCCTGTGATTCATCTGAGTCTTCAACTTCCAACTGTGTCCCCTTGTTGCTGTGTTCCATCTCTGGAACATTCTGTCTCTGTCTACCTTGTCAATTCCTCTCAGTATTTTATATGTCGTTATTATGTCCTCCCTATCTCTCCTGTCCTCCAATGTCGTCAGGTCGATTTCTCTTAACCGTTCCTCGTAGGACATACCCCTTAGCTCCGGGACTAGTCTTGTTGCAAATCTTTGCACTTTCTCTAGCTTCTTTATGTGCTTGGTTACGTGTGGGTTCCAAACTGGTGCTGCATACTCCAATATGGGCCTAACGTACACAGTGTACAGGGTCCTGAACGATTCTTTATTAAGATGTCGGAATGCTGTTCTTAGGTTTGCTAGGCGCCCATATGCTGCCGCAGTTATTTGGTTGATGTGCGCCTCAGGAGATGTGCCTGGTATTATACTCACCCCAAGATCTTTTTCCTTGACTGAGGTTTGTAGTCTCTGTCCTTCTAGACTGTACTCCGTCTGCGGTCTTCTTTGCCCTTCCCCACTCTTCATGACTTTGCACTTGGTGGGGTTGAACTCCAGGAGCCAATTGCTGGACCAGGCTTATAGCCTGTCCAGATCCCTTTGTAGTTCTGCCTGGTCCTCGTCCGATTGAATTCTTCTCATCAACTTCACATCATCTGCAAACAGGGACACTTCGGAGTCTATTCCTTCCGTCATGTCGTTCACAAATACCAGAAACAGCACCGGTCCTAGGACTGACCCCTGTGGAACCCCACTCGTCACCGGCGCCCACTCTGACACCTCGCCACGTACCATGACTCGCTGCTGTCTTCCTGACAGGTATTCCCTGATCCATTGTAGTGCCTTCCCTGTTATCCCTGCCTTGTCCTCCAGCTTCTGCACTAATCTCTTGTGTGGAACTGTGTCAAACGCCTTCTTACAATCCAAGAATATGCAATCTACCCAACCCTCTCTCTCTTGTCTTACTGCTGTCACCCTGTCGTAGAACTCCAGTAGGTTTGTGACACAGGATTTCCCGTCCCTGAAACCGTGTTGGCCGTCGTTGATAAGCTTATTCCTTTCTAGGTGCTCCACCACTCTTCTCCAGACTATCTTCTCCATGACCTTGTGTGTGTGTGTGTGTGTTAGTTACCATTTTACCCTAGGCACATGTCGATTAGACACCAGGTCTGTTGTATGTGTGTGTGTGTGTGTGTGTGTGGGTTGTCCACTTACCCACCACTCCATCATATATCTATTTTACGAGACTCGTCTGTTTTCTAGCACGTCTACTATCTACCAGACGCGTCTAGCGTCTACTAGACTTGTCTACCATCTACTAGATGCGTCTACTGTCTACCAGACGCATCTACCGTCTACCAGACACGTTAACAGTTTCTGGAATAAAATTTAGCATAACATACGAGGAGCGGTAACGAGGGAAGACTTTAATCTGAGGGGAAATACCTTATCTGAATGTGATGTTGGTGCAGGAGGTGAGGGAGTGTGGGTGAGGGGGACGGAGTATGGGTGAGGGGGACGGAGTGTGGGTGAGGGGGACGGAGTGTGGGTGAGGGGGAGGAGGGAGTGTATGAGGGGGAGGAGGGAGTGTGGGTGAGAGGGAGGGAGTGGGGTAAGGGGGAGGGAGTGTGGTTAAAAGGTGGAATTGTGAGGTGCGTGAAGGAATTGTGAGGTGAGGGAAGGAATTGTGAGGTGATTAGAGTCAGTGTAACGAGGGGAGGAATTGTGGGTGAGGGACTTTTGCTAAGATTTGTTTCTCAACAATTATAATAATAGCAATAATAATAATAATAATAATAATAATAATAATAATAATAATATTAACTTCATATTAACTCTAGTTTGCACTTACATTATTATTATTATTCATGGGGAAGCACTAAATCCGTAAGGGTCAGACAACTCCGGGGGAATGGGGGAGGCAATGAGGTTTGATGTGAGGGAAGGGAGGGTAGCACCATATACTTGGATGAAGAGCCCTTCATCAACATGCAGGGAGATAGTTTGAAGACAATGTTAGTGTTGGTTCCTGGACACAACCTCACCACAACCTGCCTTCACCTCACTCATGACACAACCTCACCACAACCTGCCTTCACCTCACTCATGACACAACCTCACCACAACCTGCCTTCACCTCACTCATGACACAACCTCACCACAACCTGCCTTCACCTCACTCATGACACAACCTCACCACAACCTGCCTTCACTTCACTCATGACACAACCTCACCACAACCTGCCTTCACCTCACTCATGACATAACCTCACCAAACCTGCCTTCACCTCACTCATAACACAACCTACCACAACCTGCTTCACCTACCATAACAAACTCACCACAACCTGCCTTCACTCACTCATGACACAACCTCACCACAACCTGCCTTCACCTCACTCATGACACAACCTCACCACAACCTGCCTTCACCTCACTCATGACACAACTCACCAAACCTGCCTTCACCTCACTCATGACACAACCTCACCACAACCTGCCTTCACCTCACTCATGACACAACCTCACCACAACCTGCCTTCACCTCACTCATGACACAACCTCACCACAACCTGCCTTCACCTCACTCATGACACAACCTCACCACAACCTGCCTTCACCTCACTCATGACACAACCTCACCACAACCTGCCTTCACCTCACTCATGACACAACCTCACCACAACCTGCCTTCACCTCACTCATGACACAACCTCACCACAACCTGCCTTCACCTCACTCACGACACAACCTCACCACAACCTGCCTTCACCTCACTCGTGACACAACCTCACCACAACCTGCCTTCACCTCACTCATGACACAACCTCACCACAACCTGCCTTCACCTCACTCATGACACAACCTCACCACAACCTGCCTTCACCTCACTCATGACACAACCTCACCACAACCTGCCTTCACCTCACCATGACACAACTCTACCACAACCTGCCTTCACTCACTCACGACACAACCTCACCACAACCTGCCTTCACCTCACTCATGACACAACCTCACCACAACCTGCCTTCACCTCACTCATGACACAACCTCACCACAACCTGCCTTCACCTCACTCACGACACAACCTCACCACAACCTGCCTTCACCTCACTCACGACACAACCTCACCACAACCTGCCTTCACCTCACTCATGACACAACCTCACCACAACCTGCCTTCACTCACTCATGACACAACCTCACCACAACCTGCCTTCACTCACTCATAACATTGAAGGAACTTGTACAATGCTAACATTTAATGTATCATCTTGTAGAGTACTACAATCAACAGTAGTAACCATCGTAGAGGCTAATATTACTACAACGGTAACCATCGTAGACTAATATTACTACAACAATAACAAGAGTAACCATCGTAGAGGCTCAGAAACGTGTGTGTGTGTGTGTGTGTGTGTGTGTGTGTGCGTGCGTGGTATATACTATGCATGGTTTTCAATAGTCTTTGACGTCCAAGGGAACATTATTGGTGTCTCTCAAGATTTCGTTGTCTCTCTTTTTTGGAAGAAGCGAACGAGAGGGAGACAGAAGATGAGAAGTAAGGGAGACAAAAGAGAGTGAGAGGAAAGAGTGAGAGAAGAGGTGGACAGAAGAGGGTGAGAGGAGAGGTAGACAGGAGAGGGTGAGAGGAGAGGGAGACAGGAGAGGGTGAGAGATCAAGAAGAGCAGAAAACCATCACACACACACACACACACACACACACACGAATCAGTGAATCGATTTGCAATATTACCAAGTCATTCCACTGTCCCTCCCTCCCTTCCTCCCCCCTCCCATTTCATTGCCCCTACCCATGCCCCTTCCCTTCCCCCGCACTGAGTGCCATATCTGCCACCCCCGCCGTTATCTGGTGACTAGTGTGCTCTGTGTACAGCGCTGTGTCCTTTGTGGCACTCTAGCTTCTGTAATTTCCTGTGTGTGTGTGTGTTTGTATTTGTATGTACTCACCTAGTTGTGGCTGCAGGGGTCGATTCACAGCTCCTGGCCTCCTGGTGTGTGTGTATTTGTGTGTGTGTGTTTGTGTGTGTGTGTGTGTTTGTGTACTCACCTAATTGTGGTTGCAGGGGTCGAGACTTAGCTCCTGGCCCCGCCTCTTCACTGACCGCTACTAGGTCCTCTCTCCCTGCTCCGTGAGCTTTATCATACCTCGTCTTAAAGCTATGTATGATTCCTGCCTCCACTACATCACTTGCCAGACTATTCCACTTCCTGACAACTCTATGACTGAAGAAATACTTCCTAACATCCCTTTGACTCTACTGAGTCTTCAACTTCCAATTGTGACCCCTTGTTTCTGTGTCCCCTCTCTGGAACATCCTGTCTCTGTCCACCTTATCTATTCCACGCAGTATTTTGTATGTCGTTATCATGTCTCCCCTAATCCTCCTGTCCTCCAGTGTCGTCAGGCTGATTTCCCTTAACCTTTCTTCATAGGACATTCCCCTTAGCTCCGGAACTAACCTTGTTGCAAACCTTTGCACTTTCTCTAATTTCTTGACTTGCTTGACCAGGTGTAGGTTCCAAACTGGTGTTGCATACTCCAGTATGGGCCTGACGTACAGTGTCTTGAACGATTCCTTACTAAGGTATCGGAACGCTATTCTCAGGTTTGCCAGACGCCCATATGCTGCACCAGTTATCTGGTTGATGTGTGCTTCCGGAGACGTGCTCGGTGTTATACTCACCCCAAGATCTTTCTCCTTGAGTGAGGTTTGCAGTCTTTGGCCACTTAGCCTATACTCTGTCTGCGGTCTTCTTTGCCCTTCCCCGATCTTCATGACTTTGCATTTAGCGGGGTTAAACTCGAGAAGCCAGTTGCTGGACCACGTATCCAGCCTGTCCAGGTCTCTTTGTGTGTGTGTTTGTGTTTGTGTGTGTGTGTGTGTGTGTGTGTGTGTGTTTATTATTATTATTATTATTATTATTATTATTATCATTATCATCATCGTTAGTTATCTAAGAAGGAAATTTTTTAATGAGGTTTCCTGACTTTTTCCCTCTTTTTTTTTTTTCCTTCCTTCAACTTTTCGTTACCATTTCCCGCATAACTCGAGAACGAACCATCTGATCGGTTTCAAATTTTCAACGCTGTGTAGGGTAACCAAGGTCAAACTCTCGGAATAGTTCGCGTGTTTCTGTGACCAATGTTATTGAAGTCATTCCCAGCATCCTGGCAAGGCTCGGGTTACTTTAGGTTAGGTTAGGTTACTTTAGGTTAGGTTAGGTTAGTTTACTTTAGGTTAGGTTACTTTAGGTTAGGTTAGGTTACTTTAGGTTACGTTAGGTTACTTTTGGTTAGGTTAGGTTACTTTAGGTTAGGTTAGGTTACTTTAGGTTAGGTTAGGTTAGGTTACTTTAGTTTAGGTTAGGTTACTTTAATTTAGGTTAGGTTACTTTAGGTTAGGTTAGTTTACTTTAGGTTAGGTTAGGTTACTTTAGGTTAGGTTAGGTTAAATTAGGTTAGGTTAGGTTAGGTCACTTTAGGTTAGGTTAGGTTAGGTTACTTTATGTTAGGTTAGGTTACTTTAGGTTAGGTTAGGTAACTTTAGGTTAGGTTACTTTAGGTTAGGTTAGGTTACTTTAGGTTAGGTTAGGTTACTTTAGGTTAGGTTAGGTTAGGTAAGGTTTGTCAGGAAACAGGACAAGTGTTTCCTGACGTGAGTCTTTAGTCATATGATGACCCACAGCTGGAACTTTTGGTCATCTGACCGAGGCCTTAAGCTGGCTGACCGGGCCAGCCCTTTAAAAATTATGGTTCAGATTATGGTCAGCCTTATTAAACAAAAAGGAAAGTTTGGCGTTCACTTCCAGCTGTGTAAATTTCAATTTGGCAATTTTATTAATTTTTTTCGCATGTGATAACTAGAGAATGCCTCTTCCGCTCTGCTTCAAACTGCTGGGATATTTTAACTGAAGACATAGTTGTATTGATGGTGGCCTGTGTGGGTGCCAGTTCGCCAATTTTTATAGCATTTTTATTTTTTTTTTTTCAAATTGAATTTTCTTAAAAAAATAAATATTTTTTCTTATAGTCTTGTAGAGAATTTAAAACAGAATACAAATGAGAAAGCCGAAAAGTATTAAAATTCGTATTTTTACAGCGTTTTTTTTAAATTGACGAGGATAGGATTTCGTTTTTTTTTATCAACATTCTCACGACATTGTTGTTTTTTGTTTTGTTTTTCAAAAATTTCCGTGTATAACTCTAGAACGCCCTAATAGATAAGATTAAAATTTTGAACGCTGGTGTGGTGTATCCAGGGCAAGATAATGATCACATGTGGGCACCCTACACACTCTCTTACTCAGGCATGCCCAGATTGTGTCCTCGGCTACAAAATTTCAAGTGGCGGGTGTGTCCCACTTAGAAGAAGGTTGTTATATTTAATGCAGTGTGTGTTATTTATCAGTTGTTAAAAACACTTGTTGATAGACACCTGGCCTGTTGTTGTAGCCGCCATTTTAAAACATTTAGTTTCGACATGGCAGTTTATTATTATTGTTGCATTATGTTTGCCTTGATTCTGGTGAGAGGCTCTTGATTCAAGGAACTGGACTTGCCCTCTGCTTCCTTGGATGGAATTTGAATGCTTTCATTCCAAAGGCGCTGTATGACTCCTGCTGGTTTAGCGCTTGCCCCTGATTAATGTAAAGTAGTTGAGAAGATCATCCATCCTTGATGGCTGATTCATCATCCATCCTTGATGGCTGATTCATCATCCATCCTTGATGGCTGATTCATCATCCATCCTTGATGGCTGATTCATCATCCATCTTGATGGCTGATTCATCATCCATCCTTGATGGCTGATTCATCATCCATCCTTGATGGCTGATTCATCCATCTATCATCATCCATCTTGATGGCTGATTCATCATCCATCCTTGATGGCTGATTCATCATCCATCCTTGATGGCTGATTCATCATCCATCCTTGATGGCTGATTCATCATCCATCCTTGATGGCTGATTCATCATCCATCCTTGATGGCTGATTCATCATCCATCCTTGATGGCTGATTCATCATTCATCTTTGATGGTTGATTCATCATCCATCTTTGATGGCTGATTCATCATCCATCTTTGATGGCTGATTCATCATTCATCTTTGATGGTTGATTCATCATCCATCCTTGATGGCTGATTCATCATCCATCTTTGATGGTTGAAACATCTTTACGAAATGGATGACTTTTTTCCCTGGACTTTAGTCAGTATTGCTGCACATTTTCGTTGGATTCTGTGCAGTAACTGGAGAATGCCTCTTCTGGTCGGCTTTAAACTTTTATTGCCGATGTGTTCTTCCCCTCAGTGGAAGCTCAGCTTTGATTTTAAGTTGCCTAAGTTTTAAATGTTCCAGTTTTTATTAACCAAATTGATTTACGTCAAACAACTGGAAAAATATATTTTCTGATATAAACCAAGTCTTCAACAGCCTGGTTGACCAGACTGCCACCAGACGAGCCTGGCCCATGGCCGGGCTCCGGGAGTAGTAAGACTCTCGAAATGTGGTCATGTGACCACATTTGGTCACATGACCGCAGGTTGCAGCTGGGGGTCATCAAGATGACCGCAGGTTGCAGCTGCGGGTCATCAAGATGACCGCAGGTTGCAGCGGGGGGTCATCAAGATGACCGCAGGTTGCAGCTGCGGGTCATCAAGATGACCGCAGGTTGCAGCTGGGGGTCATCAAGATGACCGCAGGTTGCAGCTGCGGGTCATCAAGATGACCGCAGGTTGCAGCGGGGGTCATCAAGATGACCGCAGGTTGCAGCTGGGGGTCATCAAGATGACCGCAGGTTGCAGCGGGGGTCATCAAGATGACCGCAGGTTGCAGCTGGGGGTCATCAAGATGACCGCAGGTTGCAGCTGCGGGTCATCAAGATGACCGCAGGTTGCAGCTGGGGGTCATCAAGATGACCGCAGGTTGCAGCGGGGGTCATCAAGATGACCGCAGGTTGCAGCTGGGGGTCATCAAGATGACCGCAGGTTGCAGCTGGGGGTCATCAAGATGACCGCAGGTTGCAGCGGGGGTCATCAAGATGACCGCAGGTTGCAGCGGGGGTCATCATATGACTAAACCACACGTCAGGACACACTTGTCCTGTTTCCTGACAAACATTACCTAACATAACCTAGGATAAATCTACATAATGTTCATTGTGCAACACTTGTCGGTGTTTAGAAACACTGACGAGTGTTCCACAAGTGTTTGATCATCAACACAGTGTTTATTTAATGTAAGTTACGTAATAAAACTTATTTAATTAAATACATAATTACTTACACAAACCTTAAATGCCGGTTCATCTTAATTAGAGGAAAGTTTGCGTATAGATTAGCTGTGTTGGTCCCAATTTGCATTTTTATGGAAGAAAATGTGAAAAAAATGGATAAAAATTGATTTTCAAGCGACAATTTCTGAGTGCCTCATCCAGTTGCCTTCACCCATCAACACGGATGATAACTCGATAATGCAAATTCCGAGCGACTTCAGACTTATTGAGTTGGTGTATTTTAGGATATTGGCCCGAGATAACAAGAGAATATTTCTTCAATTCGTCTTCAGAGATGGTGTATCTGAGCGGCAGGTGTAGGTTAGGTTTGTCAGGAAACAGGACAAGTGTTTCCTGACGCTGGGTTTAGTCATATGATGACCCGCAGCTGGAGCTTTTGGTCATCTGACCGAGGCCTTCCGCTGGCTTACCCCTCCACCTTTTCAAAAATTAAGGTTATACCGGCAGGTTTGAACTATCTTAGCGCTGTGTACGTCCCAATTGTCGTGTTTATTGGAACATAAATTGGGAGAGTTGTGTCCAGGTGACGACTTGCGTATACCAGATCTGATTCTCTTCAATTCTTGAACCGCTGCTAACTTCTGTCACACTCTTCACTAATCCTTTCGCATGCATTGCAGTAGAGAGGACTGGGGTTATGCAATGCGGGGATTACCTTTCTTAGTTCGCACAGCTACTGAAATTTAT